>JAVIAB010000073.1:80945202-81250105 GCA_032433765.1 Megaustenia siamemsis | reverse complement strand
ACTATCATAGAGTATCATAGACTATCAAAGAGTACCATAGACTATCATAGAGTACCATAGACTGTCATAGAGTACCATAGACTATCATAGAGTACCATAGACTATCATAGAGTATCATAGACTATCATAGAGTACCATAGACTATCATAGAGTATCATAGACTATCATAGAGTATCAGAGACTATCATAGAGTATCATAGACTATCATAGAGTATCATAGAGTATCATAGACTATCATAGAGTATCAGAGACTATCATAGAGTATCATAGACTATCATAGAGTATCATAGACTATCATAGAGTATCATAGAGTATCATAGACTATCATAGAGTATCATAGACTGTCACAGAGTATTATAAATTGTCATAGAGTACCATGGACTGTCATAGAGTACCATAAACTATCATAGTGTACCATAGACTATTATAGAGTATCTTTTCACTGAGGTATACGTCCCTTGTGTTGTTTCACATTTTAATTGTGTTGTTTTTTTTTTTAATTAAATGTTGATTTTGTGTCGTAATTTAATATTGATTTTCCGGTGACAGATTCCTACTATTTAATGCGGTATTGAAAATACCAGGGATTTACATGCAATGAAATGTTGCTAAATTACATGTTGGTGGGGACAAGAAAAATAATGTGCAAAAATAAATTAATTTGCTGGGCGAGTGTCCCCCCCCCCCCCAATATTTTCCCACCTCTCCACGCTTTCAGACGCATTAGAAAACAAAAACAAAACGACGCAAACTGGTCATTTTTGTGAGAAATGAAGTGTGGAGCATACCGTAGCAACATGCATGTACATATTTATGTGAAAAGGTACATAGAGAGCGACAGTTAACAAGGATATAATAGGCAGCTCTACTTTGTGTGCACCCGACGATTATTCTTTGTTCTTCTTCCACCCGTGAAAGGACATAATGGAGACGTAAGTTGCGCTGTTTAATGTTTTGCAAGTTGCGATGTTTCCGCTTTCGACCTAAGACATCTGTTTTTAGTCAAACGTTTTGTGAGATACCTGATTTGTCTGACGTCCTCGATTCTCTACTCTCTGTTGACTAGAATAACTTGTTTCCAGTTCTGTCACGGGGAAGGGAGAGGTAAATCGGGATCAGTTCAAGTGCACGGAATCCAACTATCAGCTATGAGTCGCAGACTTGTTTTCGGCCCATTCACTTTGTCAGGAGTACGCCAGTAACTATAGTACGTTATGGTCATCACCTCGCTCACCACCATATGATTTTGATTTCGTATGTGTTTGCAAATCCATTAATGTCAACATTTCCGGATGTGTTCATTAATCGATGTGTATACATGTGAAAAGGGAACTCCTAAAAAAAACATCAGAAAGAAAGAATCAACATTTTTCGGGCACATCATGAGAAGAGGAAAGTTGGAATACTTGGTTACGACTGGCAAAATAAAATGAAAGAGATATCGCGGACGACAAAGAGAGAAAATACTGGATAGCTTTGTGTCATGGCATGGAAAACAGTCAACAACAGAACTGATACTATGCACTGTGGATAGAAAATTGTGGAAGGACATGATCGCCTACACCAACCGGTATGGCACATGATGACGATATACATGTAAAATGCCCTTTACATAAACCACGTAATGTAAAAACAAAAAAATACCGTAAAGAGCAATTTCAATAACCAATTTATTTTGTCATTTAGTATTCAAAAAAGTACATTTTCTTGCAGCCATAAGCTTGTGCTGGGTCACGTTTCAACTTTTTATCCGTCGACCCTCTTCCACTGTTTTTTTTTTCCCTCTCCACATTTCCTGCATGCTGAAAATTCCGTTCTTTGTTCGCTTTGGTTAAACTGAGTCATACGGAGAAAAACGAACGAGTTGTTCGTGTGGTTTCTTGTATCATTCTTCTTTCTCGTTCAGAGACCGATAGCACTTTCACGTTCATTGCAATGAAAGGTTAACCTTAAGGATTGGATTATTTTCTGTAGAACGTATCGCTTTGACCGCAGGTGTCTTCCCGAAGTGTTCATTCCTCGTTCGTTAGCTTCACCTTCCTTACATGCTGTATTCTGTAGTTATCGGCTGATAGAAGTAATCAGTGACAGCCCTGGCTTCGTGTGTTGCAGCAGAAAACTCAGACCGTGACTTGTCTTTTTTTGGGATGACCCAATCTGATTCTTCTACTAATTAATTGTATTTTAAATGCAAATTTACATAAAACAAACCCGACTTATCTCTATAGGCAGTCTTCTGATTCTCAGAACCAGTTTCAGCCCAGTGGTTTGCACCGGTACGACCTTGTACAGATGTGGTTTTCACTGGCGCGATCTTGTACAAATGTGGTTTTCTCAGGTGTGACCTTGTACAAATGTCTTCACTGGTGCGACCTTGTACACACGTGGTTTTCTCTGGCGTGACCTTGCGTCAATGTGGTTTTCTCTTGTACGACCTTGTACACATTGGTTTTTCACAGCTGTGGCATTGTACTTGTGTAGATTTCACTACAATGTTGTAACGGTAAATGCGTCCTAAAATAACATAGATTCTGCGGTTTGAACGGGCCGTGCCTCTCTAAGAAAATTGCAAAATTCAAAGTGAAGGACAGTTCCTTAATTATACCCTCTTCTTTTCATAATTTTCAAATAGTTTTTCTTTAATTAATTTATTTTTGGTCTATAACTTGTTGCTAATTTGACTCTTTAAAGACGCGTGTCGTGTGTGTAGGTAACATGTACCATGTGTATATGGTCAAATAATCAACACGGTGGTATTTTTGTGTCGAATTGATAAAAAAATAAGTCAATGAAACAGAAGCAAGAAAAACAACCCGACACATTTTCTCTGTTTGATGCTACCTATTTTCTGACTCTCAAACTGGGAGTGTTTAATTTGTCTTCGTCTTGTCAGTCGTTTGATCATACGAAACTTCCCAACGAATGGCGGCGAGTAGTTTATGTTGTGAGAGCTTTGTTATCATGTTTTACACATCTGACTCTCCAACTGTTACATGGATTCCACCTGCGATTTATAATTAAGTAAAAAGTAAAATGCCCCTGTCACGCCAAGTGGCGTTTAGGGAATATGGCGTTAGTGACCATAAATTTTACAGACCTTCGGCACATGATTGTTGGTGTAATGTGATCGGTATTACGCCCGTGCCGCTTTACTTTCCCAGGAAAAATCCGGTACCCATTAAAGGCTGGTGAACCCGGTGGATGCGTGCCGTCGTTGGGATCGAACCCTACCTCTTGTCCTTTGTAGTCCAATTCACTAACCACTGAGCTATCGCTGCTCCCGATTTATAATTAAGCTGTAGTAAATGAATACACCTTTCATATTAATGTGTACTTTGTCAAGGCGTTGTCTAGAAAACAAACGTTTATTCGTTCAACGCACATGCTTCTAACACTTACCCATTTCCCTACTAATTGTAACCGTTCTTCGAGCTAGGCGGTGGTTCTCAAACGTCATCTCTACAAAAGCTGCTTGTCTTGTCTGTAGATGTAGAACTGTCAAAAGAATCTGACCCCTTATTATGCACTCATATCCGAGAAAAAGGGGGGGGGGAGACTGAGACCAATAATAGAACTACAGTTAAGCGATTCTCAAATGGGGTTCCGAAAAAAAAAAAAAAACAGAGGATATACTGACGCTCTATTCACCCTAAAACAGCTAGCAGAAAAGACGACAGAGCACAATCAAAATGTGTGCATAGCTTCCATTGACAGGAAAAAGCATTCGACTGAGTAAACAGAGAACAACCGCGGGAGATCCTATCAACATTCGGAGTAAGCCAACATCTACCTAATTAAAAGTCTCTACATCATCTATTCCCCCCCCCCCTATTGTTTATTACGTTCATGGACTATTTATACAAGTTAGACAACCCATGAGAGACAGGGGATATGAAAGAGCTTCTATTTGCAGACGACCAGGCACTAATACATGGTAAAATAGAAGACCTATAAGAACACTTATGGTTATGGAAGGCCCACCGGTATCACTACAAACGAATTAAAATCAATAATTACTCAACCGCCCGTGCCAGAGGAATCATCTGAATTAATATCTCATCATTAAAAAGAAAGGTAGCTGCAGTCCCTATCATAGCAATCTCAGCACACGTCAACAGACATACGGCGAAACCGCACAGAAGGTAAACACGGCCATCTGTTCCCCGTCATACGATATCATCATTCTTCGTAAGCAATCGGAATATGGAAACACGATCAAAACGGATGAAACGCACAGCTCACAATGTGCACAGAGCACTAATTGCATTAGTTCCGTCAGCAAGCCGGACTTGGAATATGAGAAAACTGCAACAAGAAACACTTTTCAGACACACCCTTTAACAGTTCTTGTCGCCTATCCGCCATATTGATTGGTATTCCAATGATGACGTGTACTGAAATCAACACAGAACACACTATTGCGCACACGGTAGAGGATTTTAGATCATATGCACGTAATCCGCTTCAGCAACGAAGATCCCAACAGCGGAACTTCTTATCTATATACTTATCTGCATTGGAAAGATAGAATTAACCCTCTTTCCGGCTAAAAACGTAACAGTGAGCGTTGACGCAAACATGACAGCGCCATCTTGAAACCGGAAGTCCAAGTTGAGCATTTATTAGACTCAACAGCACAGGCGCACAATATAACATGAAAATCAACAAAACAGAAGTCATGAACATGGCAAACGAGAAACACAACATCAACATGACTATAGACGACAGACAATTAAACCAGCAGAGGAATTTAAACACCTAAAAAGTATAAGAAATAACTCTAGAGGCAAAACTGGCACTCTATAATACAATCTTCATCCCAACGTTGTGCTACCAGTGCCAATCCTGGACCCTAGATGCAAGAACAATAAGAAAAATAACCTCTCCTGAGATTAAATCTGTTTGACGAGTGGCAGGAAACAGCCTGGTAGATAAGGTCATAAATAAAGAAGCGAGGAACAGGCTAGGAATAATTCGCGCCATAGAATATATAAAGAAACAACAGGTATAATGGTTTGGCCACGTGATAAGGCAGAAATATTAAAGCACATCACAGCGAGCTTTCAATAAACGTTGCGAGAACACCAGACCCAAGCTCGATCACGAAAAAGATGGATTGACGGAATATTAGAAACACCAGGAAACATAGCATCAGAGGAGAACAGAAGAGCAATATACCGCAAATTATATAACCCCTTGACGCTGGAAGGCAAATGAGGAAGGAAAGAAGAAAAAGATTATATCCGAAGAGGGGGGGGGGGGAAGGTTGTATGTGTGTGCGCGCTTTTTTTTTACTTGAAGGGAGAAATGATCGCACGCTGGTTTGTGTGCCTTGGAATTATTATAACTGTTTGTGTTTGGGAGCATAGCTCTCTCAAAATGTCACTCAAATTTACTTCAGTCAAAATGTACCCACCCGAAAGAAAAATAACAAAGAATAGCGCTCATTTGCTTACATTCAAATGTTATTGCTATACGCCTAAACTACAGTTATAAAAGTGCGATCGTACCACAAAATGCACAAATGCCTTTCTGATTTTCATAACAAAACGGGGACAGAAAAATATTAACCAGGACCAGATAGCTACTACAAACCCTTACTCAGTTGTGCGGGAACACTTATAGACCTGTGATTGGTATCAATGTTCCAAGCTGAAATATCATGAAGAAAAACACCCGTAACGATTGTTTTAAGCTTGTAAGTTTATTAAAGACCGCACGAATTGAATCGTGGTTCTGATTATGTTTATAATGGCATGAGACTAGAAGAGCAGATGATCGAGCGATAACTTCTCGTCAGGGCCGGGTTTAGATTTGGTGAAGCCCTAAACTGGCTACGCTAAATAACACGTTGAAGCCCCTCTCAAAAAGTTAATATCAGAAGGTCTCTATAATATTATGTTACAATATAAACCAATGTTAGGCTCCCGAGGGTTGTTAGGGCCTAAACTGTAACTTCTTTAACCTAGACCTGAGTCCGACCCTGTTTGTCGTGCTCCACACAAGGAAAACGCGCGTTTGAATCACGGGTCAGGTGTTCGTTTAAAAAAAAAAAATTTTACCAAGGATTTAATCAAAACTCATACCCGAACACCTCGTGGGGACTGCACTGGGCAAGCGGTTGTTTCCTGTCCTTTAAGCTACCCAGGCATTCCTCATAAATTGGATAAATGTTAAAAAAAAAAAAGACTATATCTAAGTGATCGTTCATATAAAATCAATGCAGTATTTATGTAATGTAATTATTTCTGATTTATTTCATGCTTAAGATCCCTTATGTTTATAGCTTACTCCCTCCATCTCTCCATCTGTTTTTTTTTCTTTCTGAGAACTTCCCTTTCTTCTTGTAACCGAGAGTCCGTCTCCAAGAAATCAAAACTCGTAGTTACTAAAAAACACCATTACCCGGGGGTTTGGCACAGGCAGTGTTAGACTTATAATTGGACACTTTTTAACCTTTCCCATTTGACTAAAGCTGCGCTATAGCACTACAGATCAGCTACTAAAGATGACGATGGTTTAAGGTTAATTCCTGTCCGAAATAAGTCAGTTACTTAAGGCTTAAAAGGTTAGGGCTGAACCAAAGCGCAAGTAACTCTTATGGATTCTTGTTCAGATAATGTACGAGATAATATCTATTGTATCTGGCGAGAATCCGGAAGCATTGTCTGCTCTTTGGTTCAGCCGTTAAAAAACGCAAGCGACCAGGACAGATTCCACAAAGCTCCTGTAACTAATGTTTTTGACCTTTGTATTGGTTATTTTGTTGTAAATAAAACAAGATGAATGTGTTCACTGTGCTTTTTGACATATTAAATTTCTGTTAAGAATGCCGGGCTCATTGTTATCTTCATTTAGTAAAGCAACGACTATTTTACACATATTTGAGCAATGGATGAATTATTATTTCTTTTAGGAACCCTACCAATTCTCTTGGTGCACGTGATACGACATTATTTATTTGTTTAATATGCCCGGTCACTTGGGAATCTTTAGTTTGGTAAACGTTTCTTTCCACTTGTTATTTTTATGACATCATCTCTGGTCATTTTAACAGATTATAATAGAAAACGAATTTGTATATATTTTTCCTTTCCTCGCTAAAAGGCAAATGAGGAAGGAAAGAAGAATATACATTTTGTAATCGTTACTTGTAAAACCATTCCTGTTACCCCTGAAAGTTATTTCAAATAAATTTCCGTAGAAAATCATGGAACAAAGGATGTTCTCATTATCTTGTCATTTTAGCGAGTGTGTTGTTAAATGTGATAATTACAGCTTGTGAAATGTGTGTATAGTGTTCCATATTGACTGTGAAGATTATCAAGATGTTTATTCTGTATTGATGACAAGAGTGTGTGGCTATTTCAAGTTTTGCATACACAATAATGTGTTTATGGGTTGTAATAATTTCGACTATGAAGTCAATTTGTTAGTTTTACGTGCCAGAATGTTTCATTTGCCACATGAAGTTTAACGGCATCGATTTATTCCGGTACTAACGAGCTGACTATTATTGAAGCAACAATGATTTGCTGATGTGCTCAAGTCCATGTTGATGCCGTGCCAAGCCCACATTCTTATTGACTCTGAGGCGATATGAAATCAACGATTGTGTGTTTAATTTTGTATGTCTTTGATCAGTAAACTGTTTTCTGCAAAAGCATCATTGAAATAAAGAATACTCTAGTCATAGAAATTCAATTTATATGCAAAATGCATAACATAGTTTCTATTTACTTTTGTATAATAGTATCTAGGAGCTCTTAAAAAACATCAGAAAGAAGCAATCAACATTTTTCGGACACATCATGAGAAGAGGAAAGTTGGAATACTTGATTACAACTGGCAAAATAGAAGGAAAGAGAGATCGCGGACGACAAAGAGAGAAAATACTGGATAGCTTGGTGTCATGGCATGGAAAACAGTAAACAACAGAACTGATACGATGCACTGTAGATAGAAGATTGTGGAGGGACATGATCGCCTATGCCAACCGGCAGGGTACATGATGATGATGATCTAGTGTCACTCATCACAAACAATAGAGACTGCCGAGCGGAGATTAAGAAGCATTTATGAATAGCTTTACAAAGACTAAACGAAACGTCTATGGTCAAGCATCACATTTGCTCTCAAGCAAAGAAGGATACTAAATCATGTAACTTTCCAATTACAACTGTCGTATAAAAACTCGGATTTAGCCGGAAAAAAAGATATGTTAAAGGAACTTAAAATAATTAAATTTTGCTGGTGAACTGAAACTGGATACATGAAACTGACTGATTTTTACAAGTTTAAGCGAAATATGGCATTGAACGTCACATAGCAATAGTGCGCTGTGTGTGTTTGGTGAACAGAGGAAGAAGCGAACAAGAAGATGATGACCCAGTGCATCAATGACAGACCTCCTCACAGAGCTATAGTGTGGTGTGTGTGTGTGTGTTTGGTAATCAGCGGAAGAACCGAACAAGAAGATGATGACCCAGTGCACCAATGACAGACCTCCTCACAGAGCAATAGTGTGTTGTGTGTGTGTGTGTGTTTGGTAAACAGAGGAAGAAGCGAACAAGAAGATGATGACCAGTGCATCAATGACAGACCTCCTCACAGAGCTATAGTGTGGTGTGTGTGTGTGTGTTTGGTAAACAGAGGAAGAAGCGAACAAGAAGATGATGACCCAGTGCATCAATGACAGACCTCCTCACAGAGCTATAGTGTGGTGTGTGTGTTTGGTAAACAGAGGAAGAAGCGAACAAGAAGATGATGACCCAGTGCATCAATGACAGACCTCCTCACAGAGCAATAGTGTGGTGTGTGTGTGTGTGTGTTTGGTAAACAGAGGAAGAAGCGAACAAGAAGATGATGACCCAGTGCACCAATGACAGACCTCCTCACAGAGCTATAGTGTGGTGTGTGTGTTTGGTAAACAGAGGAAGAAGCGAACAAGAAGATGATGACCCAGTGCATCAATGACAGACCTCCTCACATAGCTATAGTGTGGTGTGTGTGTGTTTGGTAAACAGAGGAAGAAGCGAACAAGAAGATGATGACCCAGTGCACCAATGACAGACCTCCTCACATAGCAATAGTGCGGTGTGTGTGTGTGTGTTTGGTAAACAGAGGAAGAAGCGAACAAGAAGATGATGACACAGTGCATCAATGACAGACCTCCTCACAGAGCAATAGTGTGGTGTGTGTGTTTGGTAAACAGAGGAAGAAGCGAACAAGAAGATGATGACCCAGTGCACCAATGACAGACCTCCTCACAGAGCAATAGTGTGGTGTGTGTGTTTGGTAAACAGAGGAAGAAGCGAACAAGAAGATGATGACCCAGTGCATCAATGACAGACCTCCTCACAGAGCAATAGTGTGGTGTGTGTTTGGTAAACAGAGGAAGAAGCGAACAAGAAGATGATGACCCAGTGCATCAATGACAGACCTCCTCACAGAGCAATAGTGTGGTGTGTGTTTGGTAAACAGAGGAAGAAGCGAACAAGAAGATGATGACCCAGTGCACCAATGACAGACCTCCTCACAGAGCAATAGTGTGGTGTGTGTTTGGTAAACAGAGGAAGAAGCGAACAAGAAGATGATGACCCAGTGCATCAATGACAGACCTCCTCACAGAGCTATAGTGTGGTGTGTGTTTGGTAAACAGAGGAAGAAGCGAACAAGAAGATGATGACCCAGTGCATCAATGACAGACCTCCTCACAGAGCTAGACTCACTGTTAGGCAACGAGAAACATTAAGAATCAGCAACATCTTCGACTGCAAGGTTGTGTGATGCTGTTCCTAGATTCGTATTAAACAAGTGTGACCGACCCATGAACGTGACATCCCAGATGTTTACAAGGAGGAAGCTAAAAGCAATTTGAAGACTTCCCAAAACCAAGCAAATTGACAGCTAAAGATCGTGCCGAAACCTTTTGTATAACAGTAGCGTAATGATTTCAATTATACGACCTCTTTGTCGAGTGATTTTCCACTCTATGAATGTGCCAAGCTATCTGGCTCAACACAGTTAAGCCTAAGAGAAGGGAAGTAGAGCGGTAATAATTGCTGGTTCACACGTCAAATTCATTTTTGGGACTCCGCTATCCTAAGTAGGATTTTTTTTTTTTTTTCAAATTCTCTCACGATTTCAGTGTTTGTTCAACAGCTTAGTGTGTTTTATAAAACTGTCAAATAATATAGTTAATGCAATTTTGTGTAACTTAACAGCTCGAAATCATCACGTGTTGTCGTGGTTGTAGAACCGGTAGTTACCTAGGGCTTTTCAAGCAATGACTGACTGACTACATACAGCACGTACTTGAGCGAGGAAAGAAGGCTCACTTTTGGCCACTCAACATGTGAGACAAGACACAAGCTGTTAGCAATCAGCGATCACTGACTGGCTGGTGTGAGGACCAGTGCACTAGAATTGCTCAAGACCATACTTAATTTTCTCGTTGTTGTCTTGGAAACCATCTAGTCAGGCCAGGCTAGTAGAAGTCGAAGATGGAAGGCAATTGATTCTCAAATAATGCCGTGCTGAAGTTGCGTGTTTGAGGATGAAAGTCGCAGGTATCACAGTTTGATGTAAACCACGGCATAAATTAATTCCCCCCACCTCTCTTAAATACCAGTGACAAAGTGGAGTTGCCGTCTAATGAACTCGGAGTAGGGGGGAATACACAACAAATAATCTGTGATAGTTTCACTTTTGGGAGCATCGGTGGCTGAGGGTTAATGTGTTCGCTTCTTGATCAGAAAGGTCCGGACTCGATTCCCAGAATCGGCAGATTTTTTTTTCGGATCGTCAAGACTCAAGGGTTCACCCAGCCTCTAAAAGTGGGTGCATAAAATTGTTTTTTTCTGGGAAGTAAATTCAATCTGGCGTGATACTGACAACATCACATACAAAATGTGCCGTGGTCATGAGAAAATAACTTAATAGTAACTAACACCATATTCCCCATACGTCTAGCAAGGAGTGGAGTGAACCTATTATTTTGACTATATAAGTCGTCTTTCCAAATCTGTCGGGATTATTGACACAAGCCAGGCAGTAAGTAGACCAAAATATGAAGCTGCAGTGAAGCTAACAGTGAGGCTAGCAGTGAAGCTAACAGTGAGGCTAACAGTGAAGCTAACAGTGAAGCTAACAGTGAAGCTAACAGTGAGGCTAACAGTGAGGCTAACAGTGAAGCTAACAGTGAAGCTAACAGTGAGGAGAAATAAACAAATAAATATATAGAAAAAAATGGTATGGTTAAAACTTCACGTAACAAGTGGACAACACAAATCAGAACGACGCTTCCGCGCGTATTTTAAATACATATTTGTACGTGTCTTGTATGTTTGTTCCTGTTGAAGGTCTTTGCACCGAAACGTCGTTCTGATTTGTGGTGTCCACTTGTTACGTGAAGCTTTAACTGTACAATTTCTTTCTGTATATATTTCGTCATTTTTCTGTATATATTTCGTCATTTTTATGTATATATTTCATTTCGTCATTTTCTGTATATATTCCATTTCGTCATTTTTCTGTATATATTTCATTTCGTCATTTTTCTTTATATATTTCATTTCGTCATTTTTCTGTATATATTTCGTTATTTTTCTTTATATATTTAATTTCGTCATTTTTCTTTATATATTTCGTCATTTTTCTGTATATATTTCGTCATTTTTCTGTATATATTTCGTCATTTTTCCTCCAGTTAGTAGACCAGTAGCACGTACATTATGTGTATCTGGTTTAAGCATACGACGAGCACATCAAGCAGAAACATCCACAATTATTCTCTCGTCAACAAAAAAGAAAAAAAAAAGATTGCAAATATTTATTAATTTGTACAAGCCATACACCAAAGTGGCAGTTGGGATCGCTTTCATAAAAATGTAAGTCAACATTAGTAGAGAAAGCTCTTCAGTCTCTGGTGGCAACAAATTATCGTGAGTGCAACTTTATATGAGCTCCGATTAATCAAGTCAGCGAGCAATTAGTTGTAATCGTTTATTACGTCAGAGCCAGTAATTGGAAATATTGTTCATTCATTCAGACACGTCACGTTTTTGTGTTGGACGGCGATAGTCAGTCTCTCTTTTCCTACCTCCCATTTTCTATTTTATTTTCTTCTCTCTCTCTTTCCCACATACTCAAACACACAAACGTCTAATTAATTATCTATCATACCATTCTTTGTAGTGTGTGTGTGTATGTGCGTGCGCGTGTGTGCTTGCGTACGTGCGTGTGTGTACGTGCGCATAAAGGTGAGTCTTCAGATTGAAGGTAATGACGTTCGCACGTTCTTCTGCATCAGCGTTCACTCTGCGACTACTTTTCTTCACCTCCCTCCATTAGAACTTAAGTGAACGTTGTCGTTATATGGATATCTATGTAATGTGTTGCGGTTTACAGCTGACTGTTATATTTACGCATATCGGCCTAACATATCCGACTTCAGCACGACATTTTTGGGTAATAAGTTGCCTTCCTTTCGTGATCCCGACTTGTTTGGCCAGACTGGCTAGTCTTTTTCCATGGGCGCTGTAAGTAAAGAGCCCCGTCACGCCAAGTGGCGTATAGGGAATATGGTGTTAGCGATCATAATGTTTATAGACCATCGGCACTTGCATTTTAGGGTAATGTGGTCAGTATTACGCCCATACCGTTTTACTTTCTCAGAAAAAAAAAAATCCGGTACCCATTTAAGGTTGGGCTTTTCCGGAAGCCGTCGATCAGGATCAAACCCTTCCTCTTGTCCTTTCACTAACCACTGAGCTATCGCAGCTCCCATGGGCGCTGTGGGGAGTGAGTAAAACCTTGATCAGCTGTTTCCGCTGATTCTGGCGCATCAATTATCTATGAGTCGTCGGCCACTTTTACTTTTGATGCTGACTGGCGTCTCTTCTCCCTGTTAACACTTTCAATGTCCCCACTAAATGTGATTATTTCAGCACAGAGCAAGTATATGAAGCACTGGAATGATGTAATAAAATATATTTAGGAAAAAAAAGTTGGGGAAGGAATTGCGCTTGAGTGTCACATGACATACACATGTTTATGTGATAACAGCACTTGCCAACCACGAGGAGTGAAGTCTGACATTTAATTTCAGTTATTTATTGATTGATATAACTGTGTATGTGTTTTTTTTAAAAAAGTGTTTCGCAATTATTATCCGCCAACGTGTCATCATAAAACCGTATATCCTTTATCATCATCATCATCAAGTACCGGGCCTAGTGGCGTAGGTGATCATGTCTCTCCACAACTTTCGATCTCGGCAGCTATTTATCATTTCTGTTGTTGACCTTCTGCCAAGCCATTCTCTTAAGCTGTCTGGTATTTTTTCTCTTTACTTCCCTCTATCTCTTCGTCCCTCAATTTTTCCAGTTGTTACAATATATTCAAGTTGTTCTCTTCTCATTACATGACCAAAAGATGATGATTGTCTCTTCCTAACATTGGAAATTAGCTCTCTTTTTGCTTTGACCTCTCTCAGAACCTCTTCATTACTCTTTACCCTTTATTCTTTCTTTCATCTATAGTTCTCGCATACCGACCACGACCAATTTGAGTTCTACAGTTTGGTTGTGACTACCTACCTATTGTCATTGCTGCCAAGATACCATTGACACTATGGTCTATTCTTCTTCTTAGCCCTAGAAGTTACGTAGGCGTGGATGTGCTATGTATAGTTGACGATAGACCCGCGGTATCTGCACCTTTCGGCCCTACACATGTCTTCAGCGTGGGTATTTTTCGTTAATACTTTTTGCCCAGTCAGCGTTCATTTTGACTTGCTTTTTACGGCTTTTAAATGCCAAGAGTTTCAGTTACGTGCCGGAGTGCTCAGGGGACCTCCTGTTTTCGCCGTTATCCTAGTGTGCTGGACATCGGATTGCCATACTCTGAGACCATAGCCACGAAGAAACACAGATTCGATTTTTGACAAATTCACACCACCTGTGGTGGGAATCAAACCCGGGACCTTATGGTCCAGAGGTCGACGTCTTACTTCTAGACCACCAACACCTCATCCCCCCCCCCTTTTTTTCCCCCTTCCCTAAAGCACTATAGCCAACTTTTCTGAGATACGCCTTTTTTATGTAGTGTTCTACATCTGAGTGTTCAAAAGTGGATGGTAGACATCTTAGGCAATCTTTGGACAGCCTTATCAGAGTGAAGAGTTTCTGGTTGCTAGCAATTTCGTCCTTTTGGGATGTATTTTACTGAATGGGGCAGCAGGTAAGTCGGGTTCATTCCGCCTGACAAACCGTTCGGCTTCTAGGTCCACCCTGTCTTAATCGGATACCGGATATTTGTTTCTTGAGAAATAAAGCCTGTCATATTGCCGACCACATTCTCCAAACACAATGAGTCAATCTTCAACAAATATATTATAACCATATACCTTACACGCCTTCTTTACTTCACTTTTCCTAGCAGAATGCATTCGTTCTTTAGATTATCTTTGTCACTGTATTCTTTAGTTCGGACTGGCATCACCGCAGTCAGATCTTTTCCATATCCGCTTAGTTGTCCCTGTCCAGAAACTTTCGAAGTGTTTGTCTAATGATTGATACTGCCTGCATTGACTGAATGCGTTGCCTTCTTTTCCGTTCAGTATGCTTTCCTGCTTTCGCCCCGTGGCGCCAATTCCACAACATTTGGTGTAACCTCCGCTTCATTGTCGCCTTCCTGTGAGAGGTGATCACTAAAAGACTTTAACAATGTCGCTATGTCAATTTTTAAGGACTCTAGCGCTATATCTGATTATTTCGGCCATCTCATTGTTTCGAACTCCCGCGTAAGTAAAAAAAAAAGTAAAGAGCCCCGTCACGCCAAATGGTGTATAGGGAATAATATGGTGTTAGTGCCCATACATTTTCCAGACCTTCAGCACATTATTTTTGGGGTAACGTAGTCGGTATTACGCTCGTGCCGCTTTACTTTTCCAGAAAAAAATTCGGTACCCATTTAAGGCTGGGTTAACCCGGAAGCCGTCGGTTGAGATCGAACCCTACCCTTTGTCCTTTGTAGTCCAGTTCATTAACTACTGAGCTATGAACTCCCGCGTGCTCGAGGTAAATAAATTAGACTGTTCACGTGAGACATAGAGATGCACCAACTCTGTGAATCCTATTCTTGTCAATCCAGCGAAGCATTTTATGAGGCAGTTAATATCACCATTTGTATTGTCGGTCTCCAGCCATGTGATAATTTCCGCCATAACCTCCATTTTTCTACGTGCACTCAAGGTAGTAGTCTTGTAGGTTTCTATACCTGTCTCTATCAACTTTCCATTGGAATACACTGCAGAATTCCAACCAACGCGCATACAAGACCGAATCTTCCCAATAGAGATGATTGGACCTTGGGGTTAGGAGTGAAGTTGCAGTACCGCCTGGATCACGAACTCAGCCCCACACTATACCCACTCACTTTCAGTAGACGTGTCCTCCTTGTTGCATATGCTCTGCAGTGTTGTTTCAGCCTCTGCCAACAACGATCTTCCGCACTTAATGCTGTTACTTTTCCTGGACAGTAATTCTAGTTGCAGTAGCGGATGTATTTCCTTGCATACCATCGCCAGGTATTCTTTCGCGCGCAAGTACTTGTGTCGCGCTCGAATGCAAAGGAGGTCCAGCAGGGGGTCGCATCTTCCACCAGCGAACGCTTTCCTCTTAATGCACTCGCATTAAAAAGGATACAGAACGAGGATATGTGAGGTGTGTTGGGATGCACCAGGGAGTCATCAATCCCAGCCTATCTTTGCCACAAATGGTTTAACACTGTTTTACCGGTTGGCTTATTCCAAACCTTTGTTCGTGTGAACTTTAGTAATCAAACTTTTGTTCATGTCAGCTTTTAGTGATCTTTGTATTCATAGTGTCTTGATGTGCAAGAATATCTCGTCGACTATACCCGTAGATATTTTCTGTATTACTAGTTCGCCGTAATATAACCGAAGTAGAAATCAGTCAATTGATAGAAATGGCAGTCCTTACTACATTAAGAGATTAAATACTTTATTATGAAGAAAATATTTGGAGGCAACTAAGACGCGACATTGCAGGAACTCCGTTAACACCGATTAAGGCCAGCAAATAATTTGAAAAAAGTATCATGACAGCATTAATGATGGCCATATATTTAAGAGCTAAAACACACACGTGTGTCACATAGATGAAAAGAAGAGAAAAATTGGAGTGATATACTGGAAGATTGCCATAGTCAGAACAGTGGTGACCAACTTAAGGTTGACCGAGGGCCGGATTAAGCCAAGGCCAAGACCAGAGGCCAAAATAGAGTATGGTCAAACATTTCTTTATGTGATGTAATCATAAATAATATTGCTAGTACGCTATCGCCACACTGGCAGGAAAGTACATTGGCAGCGTCAACTGTAATAAAGCCCTTGATTATTGTCGGCATCAATAGTTTTTGATGTAAAAAAACAAAACAAAGCATGCCAAGTTATAGGCCAAGTATCAACACTATTGAAAAACAAAGCAATAACTACGGAAGCAAAAAGGACAATATACAAATCAATTTTTCTACCAACTCTGTGCTATCAGTGCCAGAATTGGACGCTGGACTCTAGAACAATAAGAAAGATAACGACCACCGAAATGAAATGTGTCAGAAGAATGACAGGAAACAGCTTAAGGGACAGAGTAAGAAACACTGACCCGAGGAAGAAACTCGAAATTGAACCAGCCATCGAATACATAAAGAAACAACAGATAAATTGGTTCGGCCACATGACAAGACAAAAAGAACTAACAATGACGCAAAGAGCCATAAACAAACGCTACGAAAACGCCAGATTAAGAGGAAGACCGAGAAAGAGATGGATAAAGGGAATACTTGGATAAAGGGAGTGTTTAGAGTCACTGGAAGGAATAACAACAGAAGAGCAAAGAATCGCAGCTTGTATCTCCCCTCGACGCCAACGGCAACAGAGGAAGGATAGAAGAAGAAGAAGATCAATAGTTTTTTTTTTTGTAAGCAACTAGAACTTTGTTTTTTTTTTTATTGATATTTAATCTAGTATCTTATGTGGACGCTTCAGGGGCCAAGAGAAATAGACTCTCGGGCCGAATCTGGCCACCACTGGTAGAAGGTTGAAACCGTTAATACATTTTCCCAATAGGCTACGCTTAGCTATAGACCACAGCCATATACAGTAAGTAGTAAGGCGAGCGGCCAGAAAGAAATTGCCCACATTTTGTAAAGTATTCATATTTGCTCAGTCGGGGCAGTTGTGAGTAGAACTACAGCCACCGTCTATAGCTCGCACAGCTGAAGCCGTCGCAATTGTGGTTTTCTGGGACTTCGCTCTGTGAGCTATACGCTCTGGTATAGTATCTACACATTGTATATTTTACACAAAATGTATTTACTTTCCCATTTGGCTTGTATAATAAGGCTTTCGTTACACATACAAGCACAAAGTATTTATGGTGTCGGTGAGTGCGAACGTTTGAACCAGTGGCAACCAAGCCGGTGTGCCATCGACATCTGGGCCTCAGAGTATGCTTTATCACTGACACTGGATTTCTTGATTAATAGTCACGAACGCTTTACGGTTATCCTCTTAGGTATGTAGAGCGTAAATGGTAGAGGGGTGGGCGGGAGTTAGAATCGAGCGTTCGCGCACGTTACACGCGCACAAACAACTTTCACTCCCACAATCCACTCCCAGCAAAGGCGAGCAAACATTCTTTAGTGAGAACACAGATCGATATTTGCGATTGCTGAAGCATTTCTCTGCCCCACTTCTCACGAGATAATAGTTGACCAGACTCAATTGGCACAAGTATATATTATTAAATAACCCGAGAAGATAAAACACAAGAAGACTCTAATTTTCACCATTGATTCGCGCAGTAGGACTTGATTAACAATTTTTTTAGGGGGGTTTCAGATGACGATTCAAGCTGTTTTCAACCTTCGTTATGACACAGACCACTTCCAAATTAGAACAGGAATAAGACCTGGAAGAAAAGGGGGGGGGGGGGGGAAATTGTGTATTATCTCCCCTATTGTTGTTACCTACATCAGCTACTTATTGACTACATAAGGCAACTTCTCGAAGGCAGAAAAGATTAAGGAGCTTCAATTTTCAGATTACTACATTGGGGGTTGGGGGTGGGGTAAGAGACCAACAAGAATACTTAGACCTAACAACAAGCGTAGGAATTTAAACACCTAGGAAGACAAGTGAGAAACGACAATTCTCAAACAGCAGAAATATACCCAGATGCAACAAAGCTTGTCAAATTATGGAACAAATATCAGCACTGTTGTCCAAGAAGGAAATAACACTAGAGACAAAACGGACATTTTATAACGCACTCTTCATCCGAACTTTGTGCTACTAACGTCACACCTGGATTCTATACTCAAGAACAACAAGAAAAATAACCACAACCGAGATGAATAGTGTTAGACGAATGATGGGAAACAGTCTGAGATATGAGATCGGAAACGAGGAACTCAGATAATAGCTGGGTATAATTTCTGACATAAAATGCATAAAGAAACAACGTATAAAATGGTATGGGCACGTGGTAAGACAGAAAGATGAAAACACAATACGAACATGTGATAAATGTAACGAGAACACCAGCCTCAAGGGTCGCCAACTAAAAAGTTGGGTGAACAGAATATTAGAGAAACTAGGAAACATAACAGCAGCAGAGTTAAAAGGCCGTAAAAATTATCTCTCCTTAACGCTGAAAAGTAAGAAGTTATAACATATTGACATAAATGTTGCATGTGAGAAGTCCCGAGAGCCAGAAACGCTCACTAAAAACCCTGTAAATTGTGTGTACTAGTCTCATGTGTATATATATAACTGACGTAGTGGGAGGTTTGAGCTAAACGTCAGTTTTCAAGTGAGTAAATAAATGTCTGTAGCAGCAAGGTCAACTTGCAAGTCTGCTGAACATATGGCAGAACAAAACAAAAATAAAACCGGATGTAAGCTGTTAGAACGTGGCTGTTTATAGAACACGTAAGAAAGGGAAAGAATAAATGAAACCATATCTTTAGTTCAACCAAAGTAGCCATTCAGCACTGGACGTGGCCTTGTCCTAACTTGTCGGCGTGTTTCGTAATTAATTGACTGATATTTATCACCTGGTATGACATGATTTCAATCTCTCATTGTTTTTTTGAAAATACTCATACCATTGCTGTGGGTCCTTTTTCCTAAAACACCCCTCCCCCTCCCGTTTTAGTGTTTTGACTTAATATTGTATAGTAGATTTACATTTAAAAAATCATTGTAGATGAATACCAAGTTCCCCTTAATTGTTTTATGACATTCATAGTATTAAACGTTAGTGCTCTCCAGTAGAAACCCCCAGATCCAACTTAATATCCCCATCAAGACAATGAATGCATGTCTAATAACGCAAGTGTTCTGGGTCGCTAATTAACGCTTGCCAGTAGACTACGTTGATGATTGGCCTGTAAACAAGAACAGGCAATGAAGGTGGGCGGATTGTGTTCTGGCCTGCTTCAGAAAGTTCTTGTGCAACTCTTCGTTTAGATCGGCTGAGAAAATAAAATCCGCTATTTAAATAATGATTTCAACGTCCCCATCTTCAGATTTGAAAGTGGTCCCAATCATGCTAGAATTACGCATAATGATTAAAGTACTTGGCACAATGAACAATCTATTTATAGCAGCAGACACTCCAGCACTCCAGCGCCACATAGTGTCACGTTTCAAATGTAGACGTTCGAATGTACTTGTCACTTACTTGTCAGGTGATCGGGTATGAAAGCAGAGACTGATAGAAGCGAAGATGGAAGCGAACATGGCTAGATATAAGCAAGGAAAGAGTGTTAGGCCGTTACAAAGTAGCCTGACAACATAACCAGATGTGTGCTCCACAAAGAGAAATGCAAACTGTTGGGACATGGACAATTAAACCCAGCAGAAGTGAAGTATGAAAAAAAAAATCGAGTCTGAAATTAAACAGAGGACAGGGCTTCTATTTCTTTCTTTTCTTCCTTGTCTGCCTTTGAGCAAGAGGGGTAGGGGATAGTCTGCCGTCTTTTGCTCTTCATAAATATTTGGTTAGCCTTTCCTGCTATTTCTAATGTTTGTAATATTCATTCAGTCCCATTTTGTATTCTTTTTTGCCCTTTGGTCTGGCGTTCTCATAGCGCATGAAAATGAGGACATGGCAAGATTTCAACTTGTGCAGTTTTAGTTTCCTTGAAATAAGTAAGTAGGTCAAGGCCATATACGCCTGGCTGGAATCCCGGAAGGCTGGCCACATTATTGCAATAAATATATTTCTCTGGGTGATTTCCTATATTCTTTTTGGTGTAAGATTAACACAAAGTGTGGCACGTGGTAACACACCTGTACACAATTCGAACTAGCATATTATTCCTGTCAGGTCATATTCCTGGAAATCGTAATTCCTTTCAATCGATTTAAGTTATGAATGTTCAGATCAGCTTTTCGGAATCAGTATTTCTAAATAAAACATTGCTAATCATCAGGTCGCATGCCCCTTGCAGAACGTTGCATCCACCATAGCACGTCTGAAATGATCTGTCTCTATCCAGATCTCCCACTTCTGTTGTCATGTTCAATGTCTCCTTAATGTCTTGAAACCACTTTCTTCTTGGTCTGTCCCTATTGCATCGCCCATGAACCACGTTTTCCATTATTATTCCTTACAGCCCGCTGTGCCTTTTGATGTAACCATTTTAAAAATGTTTAAGTCTTTTAATATGTCTTCATTGCTCATATTTCATTATCCAAAGTATCTTAATGATTTTTCTGTAGCATTTTGTTTCGAATTAATCTATTTTCTTCCTTGTTGTTTGTGAGAGTGTCCATGATTCATAACCATGTGTTGCTATTGGGAAGATACATGCCCTCAGTAATTTTAGTATTACTGCCTTGCTGATATTGAGCCACATTTTCCTCATGGCGTTTAATTTTTGTGTCGCTATCACCAGTCTCCATTGTTAGTTACTACAGATCCAAGATATTCGTTTGTTACAATTTCAAATTCTTCACTGTTGATGATTTTGGGTTGGCTTTTGTTTTGTCAATGGACATTATCTTAGTTTTCTGTATGTCTAGAAGTTTTGCTTTTCACTGCATATTTTAACACATTAAATTATCTCTTCTAATCCCTTTACACTGTTTGAGAAGAGGTCTATGTCATAAATTTATATGGGTTCTGAAAATTGTTGCCATTTATTGTGAAAGGGTCGAACTTCACAAATCTTTCATCGTTTTAACATTTCTCATGATGCGCTGAGCTCAGCGTAGGTGTTGAACAGAGAGAAAGGATTCATCTCTCTTCTTCTTCTACATTTCAGCTCCCTGTGGAGCATAGGCCTTCAACATACACTTTCCAAGCCGTTCTGTTTCTTGCCATTCTTTTAAGATCATTCCATGTTTTCCCCATCATCTTCATCTCTGCTTCCATTATTCTTTTTTCTTGGGAATTCCAAAAAGATGCATCCCCGCCTCATCCCCTTTTTGTACGTCAAACGAATTTGATGTTACTACATTGCTAATATCGTTTGATAATTACATATTTTTTAGAAAGATAAAGAACATCCCTTAACGTAATTCCGTATGATTTCGTACCGTATAGGAATAGAGCACTGAACTTTACCGTACCTAGACCACGTCATGTGATCTTCCTCGCTGTTATCCATAATAACAAATAAGCTGATGTAAAAAATCTAGGGCCGGTAGACGTCAACACAAAATAAAATGAGAGTTGTCTGTATTTTTTCCCCCCAAACTAATCTCGCGAAGACAGGAAATATACACACAGCCCAAGAACCGCATACAACATGTTAAAGCGCCTAACTGTGCGACATTGGCGCAAGGCGCATGTTGTATTTAACACTGCGTCCGTCTGCTTGAGGACTCGGTTATTGGGATGTGAGGTCAACATTGACAAATGGGTCTGTTGTGTTGACGAATCCTGGCTTTGTACATCTGTCATCACAAGAGCGCTGGTTTCAATGGCTAGTTAGGAGTGGGGCGAGAGGATGAACTAAAATAGAAAAATAATTTGTGCGTATGTGTGTGGAAAAGGGAAAGTGTCTTGGTCTCACGATCTTGACTCTTCTAATTCGTGCCTGTGCTTAACTCAGTAGCCTAGAAGATCAGAGTTAAACGAGGCTCACTTTCGTCCGTATTGATTTAAAAGGGCGAGCTGAACATCTGAAGCAAGGACTTTGTTCACAAAGGATTGGTTCTCGTTACATTTTCTTGTATGCTTAGTCAGGGGGGCAGATGTGAATGTGGCATCTGTGAAGATCGTCAGGCGTCGTGTGTTGATGAAATGTTGATGTATGTCAACAGAACGTTGACTAATTGTTACATCATCAGTTGACGTGCAACCTCATTGTTAACTTGTGAGGTACTTCCATATGTTTAATTATATACAGACTTTATTGTACATTCATGTAAGTTATTATCTTGACATTTTTGTGTTTAATTATTTTGGTATTAGTTTGCATTTCGTTAGAATTCTGTTTTAGCTTAGCGGCTCCAATTCATTCTTCAACTCTGTGTGTGTGTGTGTGTGCGCGTGTATTTTTTTCCCATACTGTTTAAATGTTGAAAGTATCATTCCACACAACTGAACTTTAGATTATTAATTATATTGTTTGCAGGCGTGGATGTGACAGCAAACCAGGATGAAGCAGAAGACACTGACCGTGAGATTTTCCAGATGGAGTTACTTGTACCACAAACTGAGGATAGCCCAGCAAAGTGGGCATTCAGAACAGTTGACAATACCTACTGGACACAAGAACCACTTGGAGGTATTCAGGCTACAGCCAAGGACAGAGAGTAAGTCTTTAAATTCATAAGCAAATAGTAAATAGCACCACAATAACATAGAAATACGGAAGGGAAATTAGTATTAGTGGTATAATATTAATAGTTTATTATCTAGTAAAAGAGAGCAACAAGAAAGGTCTCAGTCTGAATAGTAAGAAAACAGAAGTAATGGTCATATTGAAGAAACAATCATCACCATCGTGCAACATAAAAATAAACAGGACAAATCTGAAACAAGTGCAACGTGTCAAATACTTTGGCACAATAATAACTTCAGATGGGAGATATAAAAATAAAAATAAAAAGCAGAATAGCTCAGGCCAAAATAGCATTTCAGAAAATGAAAAATATCTTATACAACAAATCTATCTCAATAGAAATGAGAACGAGAGTTCATCTGTGCTATATAGAACCAATTCTGACCTGTGGAAGTAAATTATGGACAGTAGACAAACAAATGAAAAGACGATTAGAGGCCACAGAGATGGGATTTCTCAGAAGAATGTTGAAAGTTCCATGGACAGCTAAAAAGACCAATGAGGAAGTTCTCTAAGAGGCCAACACAAAAAGAGAGTTCCTAAAAAACATCAGAAGGAAACAATCAACATTTTTCGGGCACATCATGAGAAGGGGAAAGTTGGAATACTTGGTTACAACTGGCAAAATAAAAGGAAAGAGAGATCGCGGACGACAAAGAGAGAAAATACCAGATAGCTTGGTGTCATGGCATGGAAAACGGTCAACAACAGAATTGATACGATGCAGTGTACATAGAAGATTGTGGAAGGACATGATCGCCTACGCCAACCGGTATGGCACATGATGATGATGGTACAATATTAGATAGGATTCAAAAATTAATATTTTTTTTAATGCGTGTGTGTATATATATATTGTAATTATTGATCAACATATGCCTCATTTTGCTTGTAGCTTTATGGGGGATTTTATAAATGTTACTTCAGAGCTATACAAAACCTTTATTTACTATATGTGTGTCTCTGTTTTTTTTTCCTTCAGATCAATATACAAATTTGATGTTTAAGCTTTTAAAAATAATCTTTTTTTGCAGCAATCGCAATGCCCAGTTCATAGTTGATTGGATTGGAGATGGTACTATTGCTATAAAAGCCAACAACGGGCACTACATCCAGAGTCGACAGACTGGACAGCTTACAGGTGTCAGTGACACAGTAACCAGCAAAGAGAAGTTTTACATTAAAATTATCAACCGTCCACTTCTTATTCTAAAGAATGAACATGGATTTGTGGGGTTGAAATCTCAGTCCAAGGCAGAGGTGCAGTGCAGCAAGACAAACTATGAGGTCATTTTGTGGAGGGCAGTAATGATGGACATTATTTCTTGAAAGGTAAGCAAAAGGCCTAATGTTGATTTTTATTTTTAAAATATATTGTTTAATGTGCGGTCAGAAAAAAAAAATTATGTTAAAAAATCATATGGTTTTTTTTTCGCCATGATGTTTTGGGAATCAGAGTTTTTATTTCACATGTTAAACTTGCACTGGCTGACTTGGAACCCTTGATTAGCCTCTCATTCATTGGAAAACATAATAACACACTGCAGACATATAACATAAATCAACGCAACTGTTGATTCAGCTAGTTGATCTTTATTAATGTCCAACAACACAATTCTCAAGTTTCACACAAAACAAATGTTATATGTTCTTAGCATCTAGTTCACCCATAGCTCCTCTGAACAATACAAATCTAACAGCTCACATAATTTACTGTAGTCTTGCCCAGTCTTTTTACAAGCTTAAGACCAATCTATAATGTCAGTGTTTCTGAACTACAGCTAGTTGGAAATGGACATCTGCTAGGTTCTGATTGCCTTACTCTGCTTCAGCTCACACAGTGTAGTTCACAGCTAATTTTCCTTCACAATCTTCTTCTATAAAAATTATTCTGTCTTTATGCTAGCAACAGAGCTGAAAGCTGTCAGTGACTCATAGCTGATGGCTTGCTCAAGGATTGATGAACCTGAACCTACTTCTCTTCACAATACCTTTAGAAACACTAACCAGTCTGGTCTGGCCAAGCAAGTAGGGATAGAAGAGGGAAGGCAACCCAGTACTAAAAAATTATGTGCTAAAGTTGGATGTGTTGGGCTGAAAAGCACAAATACCACAGTTCAACTGCAAACCTCCACACAACGTATTTACACCCACTTTTAAGAACAGATGACGAAGAAGTCACTTCCTTTAGTAGCCATTGGTAAAATGCCAATAAAAAAAACAGAATCTGATTTTGGACTCTATATAAACATGCTGCTTTTACTGTCTGGATGGTCTCAGGTGGAAGTGATCAAATACATTCACAGGTTATCTGAGCATAAGTCTTGATGCAATTCAATGGGTAATATCCAAGTTGTACAGCAAGTGCCTGCCACAGATTACATTGGGTATTTTGTCTGGTTGATTGCAAGCTAGCATGATGTTTCAGCACGCCACAGTCACAGTCCTACCCAGTGTGGTGTGTCTACACTGCCAATATGTGGGTTGCTGTGTTCTTTAAACCTATCCCCCCTCTCTCCCATCTTTTCCAAACTCTGCTTGCACTGCTTACATTAGGATCAGCAGCAACAGCTGATCAAGATTCTGATCCAATTGCCTGTGATAAAAGGACAACTAACCAGCCTGGGCACATTAACAGGAATTGATGGGAGGTAACGCAAATGTAAACACTTTGCATAGCTCAAAGGTGTTAGACTGAAGGACATCAAATATTGCTACTTACTGTGGATGGTAGACAATGCATCATTTCTCATGTAACATTGTCTTAATATAGAAGAGATTGGGGGGGATGCAGTAGTAGAAAAATGTTACATTTTATTGGAGGATGACCTAGATGCAACACATGAGTTGACAGCAACAATCAATAGTTCAAACTGACTGATGGCATTAAGGGTCATAAAACTGAGCTTTTGAAGATCATACTCTATTTCCATGATAATCTCAATAACAGGATACTCATTCATGCAAAGTATGGATCAAAGGAGAAAGGTATATCTCAAGATACTGACATTATTTTTACTTGGTTTCTGGTTTCGTGGTGGGTAACAAATAAAATCTGTGAACCATGTGAAGGGATTAAGAAACAAGAAGGGTCAGAATATGCATGGAGAAGACAGGTGAAAATAGAAGAAATGTGAAAGAAATGAAGCAATCTTAAGAGGATATTGCCACTGTGGACAGCTTGGAAAGTGTTAAAGAAACAGTAAGTTGAGAAGTAGAAGATGTGAAGAGGTTGTTAACAAATCAACTTATACGCTTTCCCCCCTCACAGTTGTCTTTTGATTTAATAATTATAACAAGGCTTGACACAATGTTTTCACAACTGGTTCTTGATGTAACGGTACCATGCCTACCAGTTCATTAGATCTTCCAGTTTTATTCTAGCCCTATCCTGTGTCCTAATTGGGGTTGGTTTCTCTATATTTTTTATGTTTATCCTGAGGATTAAAATCTAAGTTAATTTTTAATGCCATGTCAGTTTTAATTCCTTTTATTTTCTACCATTACTGAAATATTCTGGTAATTACAGGTACCAACAACAAATACTGGAGATTGTCAGAAGATGCTTCAATTATAGCTGATGGAGACAGTTCAACCCCATTTTTGCTAGAACCTAGAGGCTCCTCCATTCTGACCATCAAGGGCCCCAATGGGTGCTACATCAAAGGGGAGCACAATGGGCTCTTCCGTGCCATTGGTCGTGAGGTTGATCCAACGATGCTGTGGGAATATTAACTAACAAAGATTGTTGCTAAGAGTCATGTCTGATATCAATGGTCTAATGAGTTTTTTTTAAACTTCGTAATTTTGTCACATTCTTTACAAACCACTGATCGTGTATGTGTCTCTGTGTTATGGTTTAAACTACAACATACGCATGATCCATTTTAAAAACCAACGAAATAGCACTTTGGGTGGTGTGAGAGTTCCTAAATATTTGTTTAGGAAAAATTAGAAAATGGAAATGTATGTGTTTTAGATTATTGATGTAGATGGGTTTTTAATCAAAACAACATATCAGCATAGTGCTCAAGAGACAAACACTAGCCATCACAGTAAAAATGATACAATGCTCTTTTATTGTAGCTTTTTTTTGTGTGGCTATGATGAAGGCAATGATTGTGTGTATTCATTAAAAAATATTTGTCACATTTGTATTTTTACTGTTCAAAACGTAGCATGTATAATTTGTGCCTATATTTTTTTTATTTTCTTATTTGTTGTCTTGAACAAAAGAATGCTTTTTGTTTTATGTAACAGAAGTATGATTATATTGTCAAACATTGTGGGTCAAGGGGGGGGGGAAGAAACTTAGCTTCACAATTTAATAAAGCTATAGAATTACTGCACACAGAAAAACTGAGCTGTAAAGAATTTCATATTTTGTAAAATTATTCGCATTAGTTATGCATGTTTTTGGTAAAAGCCAGAGACCACAGGGCAAGGCCGAAATCAAAATGTTTTGTTTTCAGAATCTATATTTTGACATATTTCTGCATATTTACAGTTTATTTTAATCCTTTATTAAAGCCTTCTAATGTCTAAGTACTTGTCATCTCATGTGTATGTGGAGCAAAACTGTGAAAGTGTGGCATGAATGTAAACTTAGTGTATTCACACTCAATTTGAGGGACCAACCAAGAATTTAAAAAAGACACACAAATATTTCAATATATGTAGATTTTGCTGCATGCGTGTGACGTATCAAATGTTTACATTTTTATTCATTGACTTAATCATGAGTGGAAGTAATTAGTGCACCTAACTTTAGCAAAAATGTTGCATTTTTAGGAATTTCTTTTGAAAAATAAATTTTCTCATAGAATATCAGGTTGTAGAAGTTTATACATGATAGTTATTCCATGCATTACAATAAATATGCAACTAATGTGTTCTGGTAATGCAACTAATGTGTTCTGGTAATGTGTTCAGTTCATCTGACAATCAGAGAGATTGGAATAATAGAAGTATTTCTTGGAGAAGTGAAGCATTTGTTTGAAAATGAGAAAGTCAAATCATTATCATATCTTTAGTCATGTTTTATACTTTTCATGTACAAGAAATCCTACAATGTATTACATTACAATAAGGCCACAGTGCCAGATCAAACAATGACATGCTGATTTTTCTACAATCTCTGCTTTTTATTTTTTTTTTAAATATTTTTCTATCTTTAGAATTCCATTCCAATTTTTAAAAAATAATTTTTAATGAATGTATATCTTTTATAATTATAAACAATACATTTTAAATAGTTCTTTTGTAAACATTGGTATCTGTACATTAATTGCTAGCATAAAGCATTATATTTAAACCTAGCCAGAATGCAATTATTCTTGCCAGTGTTGACCATGTCCAGCGTTGGGTGAAGAAGGTTTTGATTATAAACACATGTAAAATGTTTGAGCGCAATATATACCTGCTAGATGCTGCATAGCTTGTGCTAATGCATTGTTAAATGGATATTGCATTTTGCATGCCATAATTGATTAAATAATGACTTGAAGCAAAACCAATGTATATGAACCACTGTTTTCATATTAGATACTGTAGTTATGCTCCATGCTCGGTAACTGGGAATAAACAATTTGCTTTATTTGAATTTTCTGCTTTCAAGGCTTCAGTTGAATTGACAGTAAGTATTTTACTGTATTTCTATTGTTTGTTCCATGGCTTCCAAATATTGTTTTCAGAGGGGAGAAGGGTTCATGCTACTGCCTGGGCTTTTTCATTGGACATGACAGTTAGGTTAATAGTAAAAATAAGTAAAGTACCCCCCGTCACGCCAAGTGGCGTATAGGGATATATGGTGTTAGTGACCCAATATTTTACAGACCTTCAGCACATGATTTTTGGGGTAATGTGGTCGATGTAACGCCCGTGCTGCTTTACTTTCCCAGAAAAAAATCCGGTACCCATTTAAGGCTGGGTGAACCTGGAATCCGTCGGTTGGGATCGAACCCTACCCCTTGTCCTTTGTAGTCCAGTTCACTAACCACCGAGCTATCGCAGCTCCCAGTTAGGTTAATGACAGCTCTTTATGTTACAGATGGTCACCCACATAATTATAGTGCTGGTAATTAAATTGGGGTCCACCAGGAGACTAGTGCACACATGGACTATCAATATGATGACTGATATAATTTTTGACTACCTCTAATTGGAATCAGTCTTATTTAAAAAAAAAAAATAATAATAATAATAATAATAACAAAACAAGAGGTGTATACCCATACCCATTCTTCAAGATAATGAGATAAGAAGGTATGGAGAGGTTTCAGTTTATGATACCAAGAAGCTGGCAGATCCATTTTATGAAACCAGTGGGAGGGTTATGAGATTCAGTTTATGAAATAATGGAAGTGAGGATCCATTGATGTAACCAAGTGGAGGCAAGATTCAGTTCACATAACAAAGCTATAAATGATATTACAAATATAGATCATTTATGTGACCAGAGAGAAGATCAGTCTACGAAATCAAAGAACTTTTATTCACATTCTTGTTATGCAACTTCTGCACCTACCAACTGTTCATTGTTTTTCTGCCTTTAATAGCTCATTAAATGAAATCCAATGAAAACCCATGGAATTGTGGTCTACAACAAACTGCTGAATCTCACTTTCAGTCCAACACATCCAAATTCAACATGACATTTTTTTGGGTACCAGGTTGCCTTCTCTTATTGACATCTGTTAGCTTGGCCTGACTGTTTAGTCTGCTTACAGGCCCACCATAAAGAGATGAAGTAGGATCTTGGTCACTGACTCTGTTTTCAACCCAGAGGTTGCTGGTTGTTGTAGATTCTTCTTAAAGAGCAGTCATCACTTGGACAGTATCCAATAGCACTCTGATTTCTTGCCTGATTACACTGACCATCTGGATCAAGTAGGTTGTCATTGAAATAAAATTAAACTAAACTGGGAACCACTGATGTACAACTGTAGTGACAGCTTTATCCAATTTATGGAAACACAATGACAACAATTATTCAACAAATTACAGTCAATTTATAGTAGACAGAAATTTAAGGACAAGGGTTTGTATCTTCATAGGAATAATTGTTGACTTTTTGTACAACACTATAGAAAATAGATCTAATAAGTTTAATATATTTGGAGATGTAGTCTATTCAATAGTGTCATATATGTGAAACAACAAATAACCATAATCAATGTCTGAGAAATAGGGACAGAACATATGGACTTTTATTTAAAAAACACTCATTATACACTTTGAAAGTCCCAAAGTTATTTTTTCTGGTTGACTTTTTATAGTGAATATTCATTCTATTGCTATCTGGTTTTATGACAATGGTATTGTTACTTGAATTCTCAGTGTTTATCAGCATAACTAATCCTGAAGTTATTAAGTAGATCTCATTCAAACTCATATTCCACTGGTCAAAAACCAGTTTTCTAGTCTTCTTTTTTTTTTCATTCAACAGTTGCAGAGATACAGGTTTGTGTGTTACTTTCTTGACTGTACTGTAAATATTAGAGATCACATGTTTCACGTGTATATATACTTATGTTATCGTGTGCAAGAAGTGTTTATTAACCAACACAGTAATTGAAAAATTACTACACACATATCCATCAACGTAACCGCACACGGTGATAATCAAGAGTAATGAATGTTGCATTATAGGATTACCTGTCAAGTGACAGGGTTTGATTTCCTGTTTACCTTTGTTGTCTGGCTAGTGTCTAGGTGTCATGCCACACTATGTATCTTTAAGTGGAGCGGATGCAAAAAAGCAGATTTCAGCTGCCACAATGTAGTTTTACATGTTTAACATGCAAAAACGAAGAATAAGTGCTTTAGTTCTTTGGTCACACCATTGATTTCTGGAATAATTTGATGCCGCTGTAAGTTGTTGCCTAGGTTTTCAAACCATTTGTAGTCATGGAGAATGGTGTCTTTGTTCTTGACATTTATTTGTGGGAGTGACTTTAATTGAACAAATAATTCAAGTGTTAAACTAAAGCAGCATCTTTTTCTACCAGTTTTTATAGTTGACTTACTGAGGTTTGGGTACATTCACTGTATAAACATACCAAATTGTGAGCAAAGTTTGTATCACACTTGTGTCATTTTTAAAAGTATTATTTCAGTATTTCTAGTATCATTTTTGGAAAATATTTCTAGTGTATGTTTAAGTACTGTTTATGTATTCATTGTGTCATTTGTTTTTACTGTTATGTATCTCTGTTTTCATGGTTGGATTGTCATGTGTTTTGAACTACATTTTGTGAAATTGTTATACTCTTATTTTATTTTGTAAGTTCTCTGTATTATTAATTTATTTTCCTACTTTCAGTAAAATGCTTTCATGTCATGAAGAAATGTGTAGTTATCAATTCTTGCCCTATGGTTTGAGCTTGTGTGACTGTGTGGGTGAAAAACTTAGGATCTGATACTATTTGACAATTATGCTGTATATGTTTTACCCATTTAAATAAGTGACTGGTTCTGCCATCTAAGTGACCAGGCAAGTAAAATTACAGTGCCTAAGTGATGGTTCCAATACACAAGAATTGATTGAACAACAAAGTTCAACATGTATCCAACATCATGAGTGGGTCTTTTGATTGAAGAACATAGGTCAACATGTATCCAACATCATGAGTGGGTCTTTAGGAGTTGAGAAGGGTGTGCCACCATTCTATTTTTCTCTCTCTCTGTTTTCATATCATTTTTTTCCCTTCAGTTTTAGCATCTTGTTATCTCCAAGCATTAGTCAGTTCAATCACATATTACCATTGTTCTACCCATTCTGTTATGTGCTAGCTATGTCACAAATAAGTGTACTATGTTTGCAGATCACAGTTGAGTGAAATATGGTTTACATGTGGAAAAACTTCAAGAAAACACTGAAGTAAGCCTATTATAAACATTACCAGACAAATTGTCATGTGGAACCCACTGGGGAAGAGGAAACAGAAGACACAGATCACAGTCATCACAAGGAGTACCACATATGAAGAAGATAGAAATGACTAAATAAAAAAACTCTTTGTTAATAGTCATACCTCAATGGTAGAATGAATAAAAAAGGCGAGTGAGAATTTATATACGAAACATTAAACAAGAATTGCCTTGACAATCATATTTAATAAAAGCAGGAAAATGTTACATTAATAACACAATGTTCAACAATATGTATATTCTATGTTTGTTACAATCAATAGCCAGCAAAATTGGGCTTGAGGTCAATCATGAAAAGACTAAAGTCATGAAAAGTTTAATTCCAACAAGTGACAAAATATACATGGAAAACAAACCAGTAGAAGAGATCGATCACTTCATCTATCTTGGAAGTCACATTGATCGAGAAGGGGATACGAGCAAAGAAATTAGAATCAGACTGGCTAAAGCAGCAATGTCTTTCAGAAGCCTTGAAAAGTTGTGGAAATCAAAACTCATTAGCACAAACACAAAACTTAGGCTATTCAAATCAAATGTACTATCAACCCTTACGTATGCGTGTGAAAGCTGGAAAACAACAAGAGATATAGAAACAAAATTGAACGCATTCGAAAATAAATGTCTAAGGAAAATACTTGGTATAGAATGGAACGAATTCAAAACAAACGAGGAAATTAGAGAAATCGCCAATCAACCACTAATATCTTCAGTAATAAAGAAAAGACGATGGTCATACGTTGGACATGTGATGAGAAGAGATAATAATCGAATAGCAAAGCAAGCCCTCATATGGGAAACAACAGGTAAAAGAAAAAGAGGAAGACCCAGGGAGACACTGAGAAGAACATTGATGAGAGAGGCAAGAGCAGCAGGAATCGGCTCCCTCAATGAGATAGAACTGCTTGCACAGAACAGAGACAGATGGCGAGATTTGATAAAATATCTTTAAAAGAAAACTGCTAGAACAAAAATTCATATAGGAGAAGGTGTATCTTGGTCTACGCCCTATGGGCCGGTTACGGCTCGAAAGGTCAATAGATAGATAGATGTTTGTTTATTTACTGCAAGTGCATCTTATCACATTTCAAAATGGTTTAGAAAACAGCTAATTTCCACACAGACCTTTCAGCGTTGACAAACAGTGATGTCATAACGGTATGTCCTGTCAGAGTTCCTGATATTCTTTCTTCTAAGCCATGTCATCAGACAAAACAGTGTTTTAAATTATAGAATGGATAGAACACCTTAAGTCACGACCACATCAACTTGTTACATTTCTTTTAGGGTGTTGTGGCCACTGGTAAGCCATGAGATTGGGGATATCCTGGAAATGGCAGTTGGAGGCCTTCACGGGCCTCAAAAAACGTGTAGGACAGAGTTATAGAAGTCACATGCTCCAGTTTGGGATCCTCTGCAAATTCAGGGTCAATGTAGAAAAACACGGGCATGTCAACCTACAAGAATAGAGAATGTAACGAGCAGCATAAGTGGCATCATTAACTTCAACCATCCAAAATAATAATCATATTTGAATAGAGAATCTTCCCCCAGAATGTTTCTTCATCACTAAATGTCTATTCACAAGCACTGCAACTCCGCCTTGAATACATTTCTAGTTCTCTCATTTTCTCAACCGACCGGTTCTAGATTAGTCGTTAAATGGGCACTTATTCTGGAAAAGAAAGACGGCCTGGTGTAGTGCTGCTAGCCATATAACTAAACAATCCTCTCAATTGTCAAGAACAGAGTCACTAACACCAAAACTCCATAGACATGAAGGGTCCCTCTTTGTGTGATTATCAACAACGAGAGATTTTATTTCAACATTTTACGTCTGACATCAACTATACTTCCCTGATCTACCTTAGCAGTCACACTTATCCCTCTTGTTTTCCTCTATTTTCCAACTTTCATTAAGTAACTCAATGTTTATATCAAAACAAACCTATTTATACCCCCCCCCCCCAAACAAACAAACAAAATGATGACGCGGGTCCGAATCACGGTAAGTTGAGCAAGGTCTTTTTCTTCTGTCTATGTGAAATATGAAAGAAGCAATCAACATTTTTCGGGCACATCATGAGAAGAGGAAAGTTGGAATACTTGGTTACAACTGGCAAAATAAAAGGAAAGAGAGATCGCGGGCGACAAAAAGAGAAAATACTGGATAGCTTGGTGTCATGGCAAAACAGTCAACAACAGAACTGATACGATGCACTGTAGACAGAAGATTGTGGAGGGACATGATCACCTATGCCAACCGGTATGGCACATGATGATGATGATGTGAAATATAAATTGACCTGAGCACCTCGTAATGACAGCACTGCGGCTTTTACTTTCCAGCCGCACAGAAACGACTCTTTCCATAACTGCGGCAAATGCCTCATATATAAGTACACTCATGTGCCTTTCATTATTCTTTTCATATCCACATTGAAGCTAAAACAATTTGACGACACTGAAAACACGCTAACGGTAGCCTTGGCAACGTGATTAAACGGAAGACGGAAATTCGACAAATTGGAAAACCCTTTAGGCCTAGACTGGAATGCCAAACTAAAAACGAATCTGTTAATAAGTTTACGTCGTGCTCACATGCAGCATCCCAGCGATTTTTCTTTAAACGCAAAACAACACAGATGGCGGCGCTAAAAGGGACATCATGACACGATCATTAACGATGGAATCCGCGATTTTATTTTACATTTTGGAGGGGTAGGGCGGTGATACAGGCTGTGATCGGCAGTTATTGTAGTGTACAGAAGTAAACAGGAAAGCTTGGAGAGATGATTCACGGCAATGGGAAAAGCCGACAACGAAAGTGATAAACTACATTTGAGATAATACGATCTTGTGTAGAGGTAATCGCCTACGTCAGGTCACAAGAAGAGATCAGAAAGCTGCGAGCCTTGAGAGGATACATCAATTAAATATATACCAAGATTTTGTGAGGGGAAAAAAATAGTTATGATTCACTTTATCGCTGCTGGGAGAAAACAACAATCAATTGTACGTGCACGCTTTCTGGCACAAACACATACACATACACACAGTGAAAGAAAACAATCAATTGTGCGTGCACGCTTTCTGGCACAAACACATACACACAGTGAAAGAAAACAACTGTACGTGCACGCTTTCTGACACAAACACACAGTGAAAGAAAACAACACCAGAGGGATGGGAATGATTTGAAGCTGCCCATAACAACCTCTACAATACATTCTTTCTACTGTGACTAAGTTGAACTTTCGCTCTTTGTTCCTGTGCCCTATCCCCTAGAGATGGGATGGTCGGGAGTTTGTGAAGAAAAGAAAAGCTCTGAGTCATCCCAGGAGATGTCCAGGCCTTCCACCAGCCCTCCCTCCTCCAGCCACTAAAATTAGTCCAAACTAACAAAGAGAGAGAGAGAGAGAGAGAGAGAGAGAGAGAGAGAGAGAGAGAGAGGAGGATTGATCTAGTTCCTACGGATAACAATTCCTTCACTGAGCACAGCACTAGTTTTCATTAATTAACTCTTAACTCATATCTTCTCATACAAATTATTGCATTCTTCGCACTTCTCTTTATCATCTGACAAGATGTACAGAATATGGGGATATACAAATAATAAATGATCATACGAGTTGCCCAATATTGACTGAGTTGTACTCCATATAGGCAGACATTAGTACCCCTAACTAAACCTCTCTTTTTTTCTAATCTGGAAAACAGCACATCTCCTTCCCCTCTCTGTGTTTAAACACCACCTACTCCCCCCCCCCTTTTTTTTACATACACAACAAATTATTGCTTGGGGGGCGAAGGACGTTTAAAAATGGTCAAAGATCGATAGCGTGGCCTTGACCGAAGAATCAACCTCTGGCACTGGCCTGCTGCACGAGCGTCTGTCGATCACTGCCTCATCTCCTCCTCCTCCTCCTCCCCCCCCCCCACCAACCACTGCTATAGTTCAGCCAGTTGTAGTTGGTCTGTCCAAATATTTCTACATAAAACCGATCTGGCAGGTTTCCCAACAACACTCACTACTTGTGTGGTTATTGTTGTTACCCGCCAGTTCTACATTAGTGCTGTATCCATTTACAATTCAAGGTCCCTATGTTCTGTACAAACATCCATGAAACTATATATATATATATATATATATATATATATATATATATACACACATCATGTAGACGTTCTGACAATCTCGCTTGACAGCAAAATTACAAGACCGGTGGAGAGAAGAGGGAATGCAAAATCCTCTGCCATCATTGCCAGTCGAAATACTAGAAACTAGCGCGGGGGAATTCTCTGCTTATCTCATCACCTCGCCCAACGCACTCTCGTTATTTCATTACAGCTCCCTGACCCAGACAGAGAATGCAAGCTCAACTCTCTCAATGCCTACGTCGGCACTCTCAAAACTTCTGACTCCACGAGTCTGACCATTCCGAATTGATTTTTACGAAGAAAAAAGAACTACAAAGATCAAAAGTGTATATGTTTTCTCAGTGCGAGGACTCACATTCGTTCATTATTGCTGACGTTTTCACTTGTTCTTATTAAAATGCACATAACTATATTTGTGGTATATTAGCGCCGAAGCTTTTCAAAATCAATATTTCGGGGGGGGGACTGCAATTTAAAAAAAAAAAAAAAAAACCCACAACGTAAACGGGGGGGGGGGGGGATGTCAGCTTCCATAATTCAAACAGTGATCCGTTCACATTCACGAGGATACAACGTTTCTATGTTGTCGTTGCGTACCCAACAGTACATCTCATAACAAAGTCAATACTAGCGACAACATTTACATTCTAAGTCGTAAACCAACAGTCCATGCAAAGTCTCTAACATGGAACTTGAAAGCTGGCGGTGTGTAACAAATTTGATATTTTTAACATACAAACTATGTACTCTCTATTTCTCTCAGACTTTCCCTGACATTCTGTACCGACGAATACAACTTCAATGTATTATATTAACATTTTCTTTCTGGTAGTAAATACAACTTTTTTTTTGTTCCAAAAAGGGGGGGGGGAGAGAGAGAGAGAGAGAGAGAGAGAGAGAGAGAGAGAGAGAGAGAGAGAGAGAGAGAGAGAGAGAGAGAGGTTTCCTCCAACACCTCATGGTTTAAATTCAAAAGAAAAGTATTTCAGTCTCCTCGTGACTCATCGGAGGATTGGCTAGAAAAGAAAGTATTTGAGGTTATGTCGAGTGCCGATTTAAGCAAACTCGCGTGCCCCTGATACAAAAATAAACGTTCCATAAAGACAGGCGGTCATAAACATGAATGTTTATGCTACTGTTGGGGCCACTCTGTTACAACATTTTAAGGTTAGACTGTGAGTATAGACAGAGTGGTTGTAATCAAAAGAGATTGTAAGTATAGTCGTTATGGTATTTTAGAGTCAGCGTGTTCTCACTACATAATATTAGAGAGTGAGTGTACTACTAATTTAGAGTGAGTGTAGTACTGATTTATAGTGTGGGTGTAAGACTTTTTTAGAGTGTGAGTGTAGTACTATAGTATATAAGAGTGAGAGTACAGTTACTACAGTATATAAGAGTGTGAGTACAGTTACTACAGTATATAAGAGTGAGAGTACAGTTACTACAGTATATAAGAGTGTGAGTACAGTTACTACAGTATTTAAGAGTGAGAGTACAGTTACTACAGTATATAAGAGTGAGAGTACAGTTACTACAGTATATAAGAGTGAGAGTACAGTTACTACAGTATATAAGAGTGAGAGTACAGTTACTACAGTATATAAGAGTGAGAGTACAGTTACTACAGTATATAAGAGTGTGAGTACAGTTACTACAGTATATAAGAGTGAGAGTACAGTTACTACAGTATATAAGAGTGTGAGTACAGTTACTACAGTATATAAGAGTGAGAGTACAGTTACTACAGTATATAAGAGTGTGAGTACAGTTACTACAGTATATAAGAGTGTGAGTACAGTTACTACAGTATATAAGAGTGAGAGTACAGTTACTACAGTACATAAGAGTGTGAGTACAGTTACTACAGTATATAAGAGTGAGAGTACAGTTACTACAGTATATAAGAGTGAGAGTACAGTTACTACAGTATATAAGAGTGAGAGTACAGTTACTACAGTATATAAGAGTGTGAGTACAGTTACTACAGTATATAAGAGTGAGAGTACAGTTACTACAGTATATAAGAGTGAGAGTACAGTTACTACAGTACACAGATCGTGTAAATTCTCAACATCCTTGGTCTCACGTGGAATACCCGCAAGGATTACCCCGCAAAAAAAAAAAACAATTAATAAAAACCTGCACGAAGGCAACAGCTCAATCTGCCAACAAATAAAAGGTATAAGCTCTTCAATACAACATCGAACCCAGTCGGAGGCTGCACAAAGAACGAGTAGCTGGGTGGTCCAGATGTAAGACGTCGGCCATTAGACAGGAAGGTATTAGGTTCGATTCTCGCCACGGGCGGTGTTAATCCCCCCCCCACCCCCCCCCCTTAAAAAAAAAAAAAAAAAATCGAATCCCTGGTTGTTACACTGTGGCGTTACCCTCCCCTGGTCACTGAGTAGTGAGATCCGATATCTAGCCTTTTCTGAAAACGATGGAAAAACAGGTCACGTGTGCACTCGCGCACGTTAAACAACCCTTGACAGTTAAAGTCGAAAAGAGTAAGCCAAAAATGGTCACTATTCGGGTAAGACATTGTTAAAATACAAGCCACACATGCCGAAGACGGATGTGTCGGGTCGAAAGGAGCAGATATCTCTGCTTGGCAGTAAACTAGCAGCTGAACGCATCCACGCCCAGTTAACTGGTGAACTTTAAGGAAAACAGAGGGCGCCTCACCAAAGGAAGGCAATAACTCAAAACAAACAATTTTCTGGCAACGAATAAATGATATACAAAAATATATAATTCGCTGGGCGTGGCGAACTTCGGTCGCACACATATGGCCGACAGACCAAAGTAATTTTCACTTTCATTTTTGGGCGGCAATTGTGATTTAATAAAACCAACCTACAAGTTATGGACTGGTTGAGCGGACTGTGCTTCGCCAACAAGTTTATAAATCCCCGAGAAAGTATATTTACAGTCTATAAGAGAGTGAGTGTAGTACTACGGTATATAAGAGAGTGAGTGTAGTACTACGGTATATAAGAGAGTGAGTGTAGTACTACGGTATATAAGAGAGTGAGTGTAGTACTACGGTATATAAGAGAGTGAGTATAGTACTACGGTATATAAGAGAGTATAGTACTACGGTATATAAGAGAGTGAGTGTAGCACTACGGTATATAAGAGAGTGAGTGTAGCACTACGGTATATAAGAGAGTGAGTGTAGTACTACGGTATATAAGAGAGTGAGTGTAGTACTACGGTATATAAGAGAGTGAGTGTAGTACTACGGTATATAAGAGAGTGAGTGTAGTGCTACGGTATATAAGAGAGTGAGTATAGCACTACGGCATATAAGAGAGTGAGTATAGCACTACGGTATATAAGAGAGTGAGTGTAGCACTACGGTATATAAGAGAGTGAGTGTAGCACAACGGTATATAAGAGAGTGAGTGTAGTACTACGGTATATAAGAGAGTGAGTGTAGTACTACGGTATATAAGAGAGTGAGTGTAGTACTACGGTATATAAGAGAGTGAGTGTAGTACTACGGTATATAAGAGAGTAAGTATAGCACTACGGCATATAAGAGAGTGAGTGTAGTACTGCTAAGTATATAAGAGAGCGAGTGTAGTACTACGGTTTATACGAGTGAGTGTAGTTCTACGGTATATACGAGAGAGTGTAGTACTACGGTATATACGAGTGCGTGCAGTACCACGGTATAAACGAGTGAGTATAGTACTACGGTATATAAGAGAATTTGTGTAGTACTATGGTATATAAGAGAGTGAGTGTAGTAATACGGTATATACAAGTGAGTAGTACTACGGTATATACAATGTAGTACTACGGTATATAATAGAGTGAGTGTAATACTACGGTATATAAGAGAGTGAGTGTAGTAGTACTACATTATGTGAGACAGAGTGTAGTAATACGGTATATGAGAGAGAGAGAGAGAGAGTGTAGTACTACCGTATATGGTAGTGAGTGTAGTATTATTATGATATAAGTGAGTGAGTGTAGTACTACGGCGTATGAGAGTGAGTGTAGTACTACAGTATTTTTTTTTGTTCGCCAGCTTTTGCCTCTGACGAAGTCCCTAGAGACTAGGAACTGAACTTTGCATGTTAATTCATTTTTCCCTGGCAGCCGTGTGCACAGGGGTTCCTCGCCGCACAGGCAGATAACTCAGACTTGGAGGTACTCATATGTTTTTCCGTCAAGGAGTAATTGACGTTTCAAGCCGGGTCTTCCGCAGAGAGAAATCATAAATAAAAATCCCAACCGGTGTAGCCGGGATTTGAACCCACAATATCTCTATCTCGAGGCCGGTGTCTTGCCTCGAGACCAACCAGTCCCCGTACTACAGTATGTGAGAGTGAGTAGTACTACGGTATAAGAGAGTGAGTGTAGTACTACAGTATAAGAGAGTTTGTATAGTACTATGGTATAAGAGAGCGTGTAGTACTACAGTAAACGATAGTGAGTGCAGTACTATGGTATATAAGATTGATTGTAGTACTACGGTATATGAGATTGAGTGTAGTACTACGATATAAGAGAGTGAGTGTAGTACTACCAAGGTATATGAGAGTGAATGTAGTACTATGGTAGAACTGAGGTAGTATAGCACTATGGTATAAGAGAGTGAGTGTAGTACTACGGTATATGAGACTGACTGTTGTACCACGGTATATGAGATTGAGTGTAGTACTATAGTATATAAGATTAAGTGTAGTACTACGATATATGAGATTGAGTGTAATACTACGGTATATGAGATTGTGTGTAGTACTACGGTATATGAGATTGAGTGTAGTACTATAGTATATATCTCTATCTCTCTGCGATCAGGACTCAATCAGAGTGGGATTCCAGACTCTCACATGAAGTCAGCTGTCAGGTTAAGTGTGTTGATCGCCCCCACAGACAGAACATCATAATTTGAGTCTGCCAGATCCATTCTGATTGAACACCCGTTAAAACGTCGCACTGTGTTCTGCGCCAGTGGCCCAGTGCATCCGATTTCAGCCAACATTTTATTCAGGTTTGCTTTCCTTAGCCTTTGATTGTCCCAAATCTTCCTGCAAGGCAGCAGATTGTCTTTTCTCAGGGGGACTCTGCCCTTAGATGGTCGGCCCTCCCAGGTTTACGAGCACCATCTGCCCGAGTCACTAGAGGTGACTAACACAGACATGCACACACAAAGATATGAGATGTGACTAACAGACACGCACACAGCGATACGAGGCATGACTAACACTGACACACATCAAGATATGCGACATGACTAACAGACATACTCGCAAAGATATGACACATGACTAACATAGACATGCACCAAAGATATGAGATATGACTAACATAGATACGCACACACAAAGATATGACACATGCCTAACATAGACATTCACACAAAGATATGAGATATGACTAACATAGACATGTGCACACAAAGATATTAGATGTGGCTAACATAGACATGCACACAAAGATATGAGATATCACTAACCCAGACATGAACACACAAAGATATGACACATGCCTAACATAGACATGCACACAATTATATGAGATATGACTGACATAGATATGCACACACAAAGATATGACACATGCCTAACATAGACATGCAAACAAAGATATGAAATGTGACAAACACAGACATGCACACACAAAGATATGAGATATGACTAACATAAACATGCACACAAAGATATGAGATATCACTAACCCAGACATGAACACACAAAGATATGACACATGCCGAACACAGATACACACTAAGATATGAGATATGTCTAAACACAGACACACATAAAGATATGAGACATGATTAACACGGACACACCAAGATATGAGATATGACTAACATGACACACACCAAGATATAAGCCTTGGCTAGCACACACACACGCACACAAGCTAAGATATGAGCCATGGCTAGCACAGAAACACACTAAGATATGAGCCATGGCTAGCACAGAAACACATTAAGATATGAGCCATGGCTAGCACAGAAACACATTAAGATATGAGCCATGGCTAGCACGGAAATACACTAAGATATGAACCCTGGCCAGCTCAGACACCCATCAAGATAATGAACAATGGCTAGCACGGATATACACTAAGATATGAACCATGGCCAGCGCGCGCACATACGCACGCACGCACGCACGCACGCACACACACACACACACACACACACTCATATATGAATCATGGCCAGCCCAGACACACATTAAGATATGAGCCATGGCCACACATACACCCACTAAGATATCAGCTATGGCTATCGCAGACACCCACTAAGATATGAGCTACGACTGGCAACGGATATACACTGAGAATTGAGTCATGGCTCAATTCAAGAGAAGCAGAAAAGGATGTAGAAGAGCAGCGATCGCGAAAGGTATCCATATGCTTGGGTTTGTTGTAGTCGGCAGACTCGTCTTAACGTGGAAATCATCGACATACGAGACGCAGGCCCCGGTTAACTGTTCACAGGTTCCGTTCAAATAGTTGTCCGGAGATTTGAGAGTACAGTCTAACCCGTAGAACATTCCCTTGCATGTACAGTTACCGGTTGACTGTTCACAGGTGTTGTTGAAACAGTTGTCCGGACATTTGAAAGTGCAGTCTGACCAGTAGTACGTTTCCTTGCATGTACAGTCTGCACTTTCCGGGTCACATATGCTGTTACAGCCATCAGAACACGTCTGTTCGCACTGTAGCCCAAAATCACCGTCGGGACCAGTGTGATTACAGGTATAGCCAGGATGATTACATTGTAGGCATTTCCGGTTTTTTTCTCACATAAAGGACAGACACTGAGGCAAGACCTGGAGCAGTCGTGTCCATAGATCCCATGTGAACAGTTGCCGTGACACGTACCGATGATGACGTTGCAACCTTTGCTACACCCACTACACACCGTCAGTGCACTGTCGGCCTGCGAAATGGTCGGTGAGAACTCAATCTTAATGTGTTCCGTTAGCGTTTGTGTGGTGACTACAATAGTGTTCACATAAACATTTGGGTATGATATATCTTTATACTGGAACACTACGCCGTCACTGTCAGAGAAAGCCTTTAGAGTAGCATTCTTTACCCGAATCATAGTGCTAGCTCGATGATAAATTCGAATGGTGTGCGTCATGTGGGGCGTGGCAAAGTTCAGATACCAATAAACAGGACTGGTTCCACTTCTCAATTGTGTGTGTGTGTGTGTGTGTGTGTGTGTGTGTGTGTGTGTGTGTGTGTGTGCAGTCATTGTCATAGAGATTGGTCTTTGTTTTGCCATTAACTGCGGCCTCTGGTCCACATCAGTCTCCTGTATAACAAGCATCAAAAGTGTCGGTCTGGTTTGTGTTGTTTGAGAACCACATTCCGACCCCCGCCAATGTAGATGGAGCAGATATTTGCAACTATCGCCCCTTCAATCCGTAACTTGTTGATCAGACCAGCCCCAGAGCAAAAGACATCAATCTCGTGCTGACTAACTACAAACCTTGATTCATTGTTACATGAGGCAGAACCATTTAGTTTTACCGTGAAACTGTCCGGATTTGTTAAGTCATTCACATAAATCCTAAACCAGGAGAACGGCAAAGATTGATTGAGAGTTGCCTCAACTGATGTAGAATTTGTGTCCAGATTACATGTGGTGTCTTTGTTATCAAACAGGAAAGTAGGTTCAGATTTTTGGGCGTACTTGTACACGAGATCCAAGTACTGACACTGGGGTTCGAAATATTCGTGCTGACAACTGTCATTGTTTGGGCATGCCCCTGTAGTTTTGTCACAAACTGAGTCATTATAGCAGTGACATTGTAACGTACAATTTGCCCCAAACAAACCGTCTGCACAAGTTAAGTCATTAGCTTCCAAGGCCGCGAACGAAGCCAGCAGAATAAAGACTTGATCTAGAGCGATGGTTAACGAACTGTGTACAAACATTTATTATCAAACCCGTGATTCATCATCATATGCCATACCGTTTGGCGTAGGTGATCATGTCCCTCCACAATCTTCTATCTACAGTGCATCGTATCAGTTCTGTTGTTTACTGTTTTCCATGCCATGACACCAAGCTATCCAGTATTTTCTTTCTTTGTCGTCCACGATCTCTCTTTCCATTTATTTTGCCAGTTGTAACCAAGTATTCCAACTTTCCTCTTCTCATGATGTGCCCGAAAAATGTTGATTGCTTCTCTCTGATGTTTTTTAAGAGCTCCCTTTTTGTGTTGGCCCCTTTGAGAACTTCCTCATTTGTCTTTTTAGCTGTCCAGGGTACTTTCAATATTCTTCTGAGAAATCTTTACCTCTATAGATCTTTCTATCAATGTTCTTAAGATGTATATTGCATTATTGGTGCCCTTTCCTTCCACAAATCCACATTGTTCCTCACTTATTTCTGGTTTTATTTTGTTCCTTACACGTCTCATAATTATTCTTAGTAATATTTTAGTCATATGGCTCATGAGACTAATAGTGCGATGGTCTTCACAATCAGTGGCTCCTGACTTCTTCGGTATGGCTACAAAGATAGATTTTAGTAGATCTTCGGGTGTGTCCAGTGTTATATATGTCATTGAGTAATTTTGTTATGACTTGTACTCCCAACTCTCCTAATGCATTTATCTCTTCGATTGTTATATTGTCAGGACCTGGAGCTTTACCTCTTTTCATGTGTTGAATTGCATCCTCCACTTCACTCTGCATTATTGGTGGTCTTGTGTCTTCATTTGAATTGTTTAATTTTGGTCTTTCATCATCATAGAGTTGGCTGATATATTCTGTCCATCTTTCCATTGTCTTCTCCTGTCCCATCATTATATTTCCTTCCTTTGATTTCACACATCCTGAAACTTTGACTTCTTTTTCTTCCTGTTAATTCATTTAACTGATTGTGCATAAATTTTGAGTCTTTCTTTTGTTGTTTTTCCATTTCTTCACATTTCTGTTTTAACCATCCTTCCTTTGCTTCACTGCACTTGTTTTGGATCTCTTTGTGTAATATTTTGTATGTCTGTTCGTCTTTCTTATGTTTGCTTCTTTCGTCCATTAGTTGTAATATTTCTTCTGTCATCCATTTCTTTTTGTTGATTCTTTTAGTCACTGGTATTACTTCTTTTGATGTTTGTTGAATCGATTGTTTTAGCATTTCCCACTGCTCCTGGATGTCCTGTATTTTCTCAATAGCATTATATCTATTTTGTACTATCGTGCTGTACTTATCACTCATCTGTTTATCCACTCTTAGCATATCTAGTTCTAATTTTATATTTCTTGGTGATTTCTGTGCCTTCCGCAATTTTATTCTTATCTTTCCAACTACTGGTAATGGTCACTATTGAAATCTGCTCCTGGCCTTGTTTTAACCGATGTTAGCCCATTCCTGAATCTTCTATGTACCAGTATAAAATCAATTTGATTATGTACTTTTTTGTCTGGGCTTTGCCATGTCAATCAATCTCCTCTGTCATTCGTCTCTCCAAGGCCATGTCACCCAGTCACATTTTGCACTTTAGCTGTTCCTACCTTTGCATTGAAATCCCCTAATATAATAGTTATTTCTTGGGATTTACACTGTTCCTTGGTCGCCTCTAGCTCCTCGTAAAAAGTGTCAATGTCTTCTTCACAATTACTTGTTGGTGCATAAACTTGAATTACTTGTTGGTGCATAAACTTGAATTATGTTGATATCCATTGGTCTGCCTCTCAATTTTACTAGCAGAATTCTGTCTGATACTGGCCAAAATCCTTTTACTGTTTTGCTTCTTTCTCTATCTAACATGATGCCTACTCCTCTTTCGTGTGTGGTTCCCCCAGAGTAAATTACATTTCCACTGTCGCGTTGTAATAATCCTGCTCCTGTCCATCTCATTTCACTTAGTCCCACGATGTTTAATTTCATTCTCTTCATTTCATGACTGATGTTTTCTAGTTTTCCAACCTGGAATGCTGATCTAATGTTCCAAGTTCCTATTGCTAGTGTCTCTTTATTTTTGATCTTGCATACAGTTGCTTGATGACGATCGGGTGTCACCTGAAGCCCGTGATTACATTTCTAAAAATCCGCCAACTCGCTGTGATAACAGATAGCGTGATGTTCTCTAATAGAATGAGACAAACCGTTGGAGACAAGCAAAGTCAACATTGTTTACATCATGGCTCGATCGCAAACAAGCGTCCATCTTGGTGCGTCCCATGACGTCATTAAGATATGTCTATAGTATATAAGATTGAGTGTAGTACTACGGTATATTAGAGTGATACTGCAACGTTTATGGAGAAAATGAAAGAACGTTTCGAACGCACTACTCAACAGCTCTCGGCAGTCTCTGTCAGAAAGACAATTATTCCAAATGTAAAAAGGCCTGTAGGTGTGCCAGCTGTCCCTGGCAATTAGAGCGCCGCCCCTGTGAAACAGACATACAACGATGTGTTCACCAACTGCCGGGTATCAAGTTTCTTGCTTCTACATTAATGATAACTAATAAGATAACTCACTAAATGCAGCAGAAATAAAATAAGCACAATACACAATTTAGTCTTTATTTCATTTACAATTTCACAATTCCTTTTAATCGACCTTTTACTCCGGGCACACGTTTAACAAATGACTTTTATTTATCTTCACTTGCATTCAGATGTCAGCACTGATGATTGTAGAGGGGGCAGAGGTCAACTCAAGGCTTCCGGCACACCCAACATGCTTTTCGTGGGAAGAGATTAACTGCTGTCTTGTGCATTTCATTTCTCTACAGCAGGGATAGCCAATTTTTTTCAAATGGCGGGCCACTTTTTTAAATTGTTTTTCTTGTGGCGGGCCACACACATAACAACATCAATACAAATAAACTTGGCATTTGTTTTAATGTAATATTTTTGTTATTTACCGGCATTATTTGCTTACATAAATCATTTTGTTGCAACAGAGTTAATAATGCCTAGTTGATTTATAAAAATGAATAAAAGTTGCTATTTATATTGTTTAATAAACATGTTTTAGTTAGGTCATTTTAAAGTTGACATGTAACAAACCTTAATGAGAACAATATGGACGTTCATGTGCAGCAACAAGTTCATCAAAGTCAATGTGTAAAGATGATGATGATATTCGTAATAAATTCTGAAGGTGGCCATCAGTGAGTCAGTTTCTTTGTGACGATTTAATCTCCTTCATTGTTGAAAAAGCGCATTCACATATATATGTGCTTCCGAACAAAGAAGTAATTCTCAAACTGAAATCACTCAATGCGGGATATTTTTCCTGTGGCACAAGCTTCCAAAAGTCAACTCCTATCTCCATCCTTGATTGGAAAAAGGGGTCACTTTGGAGGTTACATAACTCCAACTGAAAAGTGTCATGTTGTTGGACAATGTCACACTTCATAGGGTTGTTAAACAAAGCCAGTCCTGGTCGCATACGACTGAAGTCAGAAAATCGTTCATTGAATTGCTCCAATAGTTTGTCTAACATCAATACAGGAAATTTGAAATCAGTGTCACTGCGCTCCTCAATCAATTCTTTGCACGAAGGAAAATGAATGAAGTTTTCTTTGGCCAGGGTAAATCTAAAAACTTTTAGTTGACTTATAAATCCATCTAGGTGTCCTACCAAATCTGAGACTGTTTGGGAACGTCCCTGTAGCTTCACGTTTTCATTCATTCATGTGCTGGGTGATATCAGTTAAAAAGGCCAATACGCTGTTAAAATGTGGATCAGACATTTTTCTGATCAGTTCTTTGTTGGTATCATGTTTTTCTAAAAACTGCTTTATCTCGTTTATCAAAGCAAAAAACCACCTCAAACAATTCCCGCGGCTTAGCCAGCGTACTTGTGTATAGAGCACTAAATCGCCATATTCCGCCTCAACATCTGATAGAACATTTATAAACTGTCGGTGTGTCAAAGCCCGATTCCCGCCTTTTATTAAATTCACACACTTTATTACAGTTTTCATAACATCCTCCACGTCTAGAATCTTGCCACACAGCGCCTCCTGGTATATAATGCAATGTAATGTTGGGCAATGGATTCCAGCCGTCCTTAATAATCCAACTAAACCTGTTTGAGTACCACACACTGACTTATCGCCATCTGTCACTACTGCTGAAAGTCTGTTTATGTCACTGATACCATTAACAACTTTCACAACTGAGTCATAAATGTCTTGCCCTTTGGTCGTATTATGCAATGAATCTAAAGCTAGTAGCTCTTCATTGATAATAAAGTCTTTTGAAACAGTTCTTATGAAAATTAAACGTTGTGATGTGTCTGATATGCCAGTAGATTAATGGAAAGCCAGAGAAAAGCAAGCGGAATTTGTAACGACACTCTTTAATTTACTAGATATATGAGAACTTATTTCCTTAACCCTTCTAGTGACATTCTGTTTTGATAGTGGAACGCTCTCAAAACGACTGGCAATTTTTTCTTCTCCAAATGCACGCGCCATGTTAATAGAACAACGATTTATGAAGTCACCATCACATAATGATTTTTTAAAATTTTGCTATCTCTGCGCTTACAACAAACGATGCAATTAATGAACTTGTTTGTTTTGTTGTTAATGTAGTAACAACAGATTTCTGAGCACTAACCTTTTTCTTGAAATCGCACACAAGTGTAGAACGTATTGTACCAATGTAGTCCTTGTATTTAGCGGCGTGATGATGTATGTAATGCCGTTTAATATTATACTCTTTATTTACAGACAATACTTGCAAACACACAAGGCACTGCGGTTTGCTATCCTTATTGTTGATAAATAAAAAATCATTTTCCCATTTCTCATGAAAAAATCTGATTTTTTTCATTTAATTGACGTTTAATGCTCATATTATACCACGACCGAAGCAACAGACAATGAAAACATAGATTACAACAATAGCACTGTTTCCTGTTAAAAATGGAACTGATCACTGCAACTCGACAAAGTCAGAATGATCATATCGGATATATAATTTTGACTGATGAAAAGAGGATTGGAGAGAAAGAAACTAAAAGTAAAATAATTGTGGGGTGAATGTGTTGGGGAGAAGGAGGTGGGTGACTAACAGTATTTCTTGGTAAACTGTTTGAACTCGCCGAACCGAGAGTCGGTTCTAGAACCATTCGTCGCTTCTTCCTTTGTTTCAGTCGATCGCAGGATGATCAAACGGGAAAAAAGGACGGGTCGGGAATGATGGGAAGGCGACGTTAAACTAACTACTAGAGTGTTCCGAATGTTTAACATAGGTATACTTGTACTATTATTCTTCTTTGATTTACCTCGGATGTTTCCACTAATAATTATACTTTATTTTAAACAAACTACTAGGGAATATTTGAGTTAGCTTTCTCCATGGTAGAAGTTAATGTAACAAATTTTAAATCAATTTTACCCAGGACATTTTGCTCAATGTAACCTGATTTTATTTTTTATCCGCCGCGAGCGAAAAATGGACGTCGCGGGCCACTTGTGGCCCGCCGCACCTTATTGGCTATCCCTGCTCTACAGTAATGCGTGTGGTTCTGCATGAATATAGTTGAACCTGAGTACCTTTAGAGAAAAGTGTTTAGCTATATTGATATCTTCATAGGTGAATGAAGGTTATAGATGTAGAAACTTTCTTCTTATATGGCTCAGAGACATAGATGTTCAATAATAGAACTGAAGACACATTTCAAACATTTGTAATCAACTGTTTAAGGAAAATTCTAAACATCAGATTAGATGATAAGATTAGATGATACGATTGGATGATAAGATTAAGTGATAAGATTAGAAATGAAGATATCTGGGAAAGAAAAAAGCAATGGTTAATCAAGCAACAGAATATGAATAGAGAATGTAGATGAATTGCGGACATACCAGAGAAAAACTTCGTGTCAGCATAGAAAGACAGACACTGTCCTAGAACTCACAGGGGAAGAGAAAGCCAGGAACACTTGGAGAAGAGAAGTCATAGGAAGCCTCAAGAACGTTGGCCTAGACTGGATAGAAGTAGAGACAATGTCCAAGAATAGGGATGGACGGATGGACGTTGTTGCTGCCTATGCTAAAAAAATGGGTCTAAAGTGATCAGACTAATTGATATCTTCACGACTATCTAAAATTATTATTTGTATATTTGCGTACATTGCTAAGCACTTTGTATCATGTGTTCAGTATTTAATTATATAGGAGCTATCTCAGCCATCTCTAAAGCAGGCGGTGGGCACTACCAGTTCTCTTAAATTAATTCATGAGAAGAACTACTATTCTTTACAGAACCGTTATGAGCAACACTTATTGTATGCTTAGTAGTATTATATTAATATCTATATTTTAATTACAAATTCGACATCATTATAAATTAACAAAGAAATAAGTGTTAAGAAGACGAAAGAAAAGAAGTGACATCACATAATTTATTAGAGATCAACTACTCTACCCCCCACTGCCATGGAAAATACTTGGCAGGATCAAAATACATAAAATATTCAGAGCAATTCAATGGAAGATATGGAAAAAAGAATTAGACATGAGAGAAACAAAATACATACTGTATTGATCACACCAGTGGTAACACATTGACTCAGAGAAACACACTAGAGGAATGTTACGATGGCTAGACGGGGATATGCATAAATTTTCTTAATTTCCTTTTATCTCTATACTTTATTAAGCGCCAAATGAGTATGAAAAAAATATAGTCTATAAGATTCCTTTAGAAGAACATAAACACAGTACAGACTACATTAGTTTCAATTGTAAGGGTGGGACTGAATAGTTAGGGAAAATAGAAAACAAGGAAATTAGTTCAATCTAAGATGGTTAAAAAATGTATTTTTAGAAATGACATCATTGTCAGGGCATTTCACAGCCATCTAAAGCTTTAATCACAACCATCTTTAGTGTAAACAAGGCCTGCGGGCTGAGAGGGATATCCCAAAATCACTAAGAAATTTCGTGACGTCTTCACCTAAGCGAGCTACAGACGGCCGATGCCATTTTAATACAAACGCCCGTGTTCGCAAAGTTGGGTAACTATCGAGAGATGTAATCCCTTTCTACAAAGTTATTGTTATAGCGCAGACATAGAATAGGACCCAAGTACCCAACCACCTAGCAGTCAACCCTAACTAATCAAAACCCTTTTCCATCTCTCCGTAGTAGGCCTAGAAACAGAATAACCAGTCAGGGTAAGTGAGAAGTGACCTAACAACGAAGACAATCCGCACTCAAAAATGACTGGCAATCTGAAACTCAAAAATCTCATGCTAGGGTCGGATGCCTCGGAAGAAGTATAGGTCCAGCATTTCGATGGATAAAACTACCACCGTCCGCTGCTTTCACAGGTTTCGCCGGTCTGAGGGTGAAATTTTTTTTCATGGTGCCGCCTGGTGAAATTTTGGTGGGTTATCACTCTCTTTTTCCACATTCTCGCATGTAATAAATAAGGACAAAGACGTATCAAGTTTTTAAAAAATATATTTTTATGCAAATATATTACATAATAGACAACAATGTATTCTTATAGTAATTCATCTTTTATTAAAATATAATAGACAACTTTAATCTATAAGAAGAAAGTAGCTTATATATGAATATTAATACATGATAGTGTTAAATGGATAAGGAGAAGGTGGTTATGTTATCAGAATGGACCTGTCGCTTGATGTAGAAAAAGGAAAGTGAGTTTCGGTGCTGCGTGTATGTGTATACCGATCCCTTGTGTGTTATAAACCCAATATTTTACCACCCTCTGGCTTGCTTTTTGGTTAGGACCTCTGTTAAAGTATTCTTATCTAACTTGTTATGGTGTTTATTGAGACCCTTGGTGCTAACTTTCGGGTAATCTCCAAAGCAGTAATAGGTCTTGTTATACAAGCATATCATTCCATCGCCCCATTTATTCGAACTTGAACAAGCCATAAGTCAATTTGTCATATAACTGTCTCACCCTACACTTTGAACAGTTATACTTAACGCTGCCCCTGCGCTGAATGAAATCTGCGTGGTGGTCCTCGAAAGTCTCCGAGGGGAACCACTGGTCATACTGTGAGAAAAACTCGCCCAACTTATCAGTCTTAACGATCCCTTCAAAAGCCAAGTACAGACTATCCGTGTCCATTTCAGGGAGTTGAAAGTCGGACCTATCAATCAATCTATCTATCCAGGATGTCATAGTAAAATTGCAGCATCCTTAATTTGGCGTACTGGTAGATGAAAAAAACCAATCTGTGAAGAAAGATATCACACGTTTTTAAACAGTTGGTTATTTACCAACTTGGTTGTATTGGTCTCCCCCCCCCCTTTAATATAGGACACGTCCACGTGTTTACCCTTATTCGTCAGGGTCTTCCCGTATGCCGTGTTTCCCAGGAGTTTCATCGCATCGCTGACTATAAATTGATTTTCGTCTAAATACCCCGCCCAACGCGCCTCTGTGACCATATCTCCAAACTTTGGGGCACGCGGGCGCCTTTTTACCATCCCTGGATATGGTGTTAATGACCATAAATTTTACAGACATGATTTTTGGGGTAATTTTGTCGGTATTACGCCTGTGTTGCTTTACTTTCCCAGAAAAAAATCCGGTACCCATTAAAGGCTGGGTGAACCCGGACCCCGTCGGTTGGGATCGAACCCTACCTCTTGTCCTTTGTAGTCCAGTTCACTAACCACTGAGATATCACGGCTGCTTACATCAACAATGTAATTATTGAAAAAAAATCTACATGTTTTATACATCAAATATAAGAAGATTGAAGTAGGAGTACATATGTAGTTAACAAAAATGTTAAAATAATATAATAATTTATAGAAAAATATATCAGAATCTGTGATTAATAATTTTTTTTCTCATTTCGCTTAACAGATCTTGCCATGTGATCGATCAAATTCACATTGTTTTTATAATTAAATCCATTCAGAATTAATAATTTTGGATACATACACCATTTTCCTTCACAATTAGCACCCAAAAAAGTTTTTTAAAACTTACATTTTTATATTTATAACGTTTTGTGCCACACGGCATGACTTGAGTGTCTATATTTTCCTTATATAAACATGCAAATTTAGAATTTTGATACTCCGGTTTTTTACTAACTCCAAGCCTAAACTGTAATCGAATATTATAGAAACTGTGTGCTATGATTCGTTACTAACATTATAACTGATTCTAAAATTGTTTGAAATAAATAGCTTGATGTAAGTCGCATTAAGAAATAAGGCGATTTCGTGGGATCGTCTCAAAAAGTAAAGGAAAATGATATCTAACACAATTTTTTTTTCTACAAAGTAATCGAATACCATTGAAATGGTAAAAAAATAAATATAAAATATGTTAAAAAAGACCTTTTATTCTTATTTATCCACTTTCTGAGGCTTTTAAAAAAAATATTTACTAGTCATATTCTTTATTTCTGTGTAGATCACTCTTAAATCTTGTTTATTTTCCAGATTTTCCTTGTCTAGACATCTTTGGCTGAGCCAGATCTCTTTTGCCTTTTTGCCCATTTTGTGTATTTCATAATCTATTTTGTTATATTGTGAAGTGAGTGTTCTTCAAATATCTGGTTTCTTCCATTTTTTCCAAGATGGTGTCATTTATCCATTTTTTTTCTTTTCCTTTTTGGGTAAGATGTTGCAAGTTCCTTGTGTGCTTTTCTTTATGCATTACCATTTGGTTGTAACCTTTTCATCATGATTTTATCTTCTTTACTGCTCAGTCCCCTCTTCTAGCAGCTTCTGATATGTGTTCTTTACTTGTATTGTATAAGTATCTTTAACATCTTTTTGATTGAAAGCCTTTATGTCTAGGGGTATTGTTGGTGAATTTGTCATTTGTTTGTTTCTCTTTAGTAAGACTTCATTTTAATTATTGCAGGATTGTGTTCTGAGTTGAATAATGATACAAATTGCCATGTCCTGATTAAAAATTTTGGACATGAAATATTTTGTATGATGAAGAAGCAAAATATGTACATAATTGGAACCACCAAGGAAGAAGAAACAAGTGGACAATCTAATAAAAACAAAGACCAATAAATGGTCCGAAGCATGATGGAACCAAAGGAGATCATCCAAAGAGAGGATTGCCACACCCTCGTTAAAGTGGTATTTCGACCACGGCTTGGAGGTCACTAGGATATAGTTATAGTTATAGAGTACCTACCCGTTAGTTGTTTTAAAGAGTTTGGTGACAAGTTCACAGATGCGCTTCGGGCGGGACGAAAATCAATTTATAGTCAGCGATACGATGAACCTCCTGGGAAACTCGGCATACGGAAAGACCCTGATGAACAAGGCTAAACACGTGGACGTGTCCTATTTTAAGGAGGGGATCAATACACCCAAGTTGGTAAATAACCAGCAGTTTAAAAACGTGTGGGATCTTCCTTCACAGGTTGGTTTTTTTCGTCTACCAGTACGTCAAACTGAGGATGCTGCAATTTTACCATGACTTCCTGGATAGATTGGTTGACAGGTCCGACTTTCAACTCTGCGAAATGGACACGGATAGTCTGTACTTGGCTCTCAGTGAGACATCCTTGGAATGGGTTGTTAAAACTGATAATGTGGACGAGTTTTTCTCACAGTACGACCAGTGGTTCCTCTCGGAGACTTTCGAGGACCACCAAGCAGATTTCATTCAGCACAGGGGCAGCGTTAAGTATGACTGTTCCAAGTGTAAGGTGAGACAGTTATACGCCAAACGAACTCATGGATTGTTCAAGTTCGAATAAATGGGGCGATGGAATAATATCCTTGTGTAACAAGACCTATTACTGCTTTGAGGATTACCCAAAAGTTAGGACCAAAAATCTTAAACAGCATAACAAGTTAGATAAGGATACTTTAACAGAGGTCCTAACCAAAAAGCAAGCCTGGTTGGGGGGGGGGGAATATTTGGTTTAAAACTAACGAGGGATCGGTATACACATAAACGCAGCACTGGAACTCACTTTCCTTTCTCTACATCAAGCGACATGTCCATTCTGATAACGTAACAACCTTCCCTTTATTAATTTAACACTATCATGTATTAATATTCATATATAAACTACTTTCTTCTTATAGATTAAAGTTGTCTATTATATTTTAATAAAAGATAAATTACTATAAGAATACATTGTTGTCTATTATGTAATATATTTGCATAAAAATATATTTTTTTAAAAACTTTATACGTCTTCTTCCTTATTTAATACATGCGAGAATGTGGAAAAAGAGAGTGACAGACCACCAAAATTCCACCAGACGGCACCACGAAAAAAAAATTTCACCCTCGGACCGGCGGCACCCAGGAGGCAGTGGATGGTTGGAGGTTTTTCAATCGAAATAATGGACCTATACTACTCTCAGACCTTGAGGTACACAGCATCAGTTTGCTGTAAACGACAACAGGACGGACGGACTCGAATTCAATGTTCTTGATTTAGGAGATTAGCCGTTGAGTGAACACAGGATAAAAAAAAAAATAATTTCCTATAGACAGATATATACAGCCAGGCAGGCAGATAGACAGACGGACGGACAAACCTTTCAGACTGACAGGCAGGCAGGAAAAGATGACATTGTGAGAAAGTATATGTGAATAAGAGAGTGTGTGAGATTAAGAAAGTTTGTAAGACATGAAATGTGTGGAAGAACGATCGTGTGTGTGAGAGAGAGATGATGTGTGTGTGAGAGTATGTGTGAACTGGACAGTGTGTGAGCAAAGAAAGTTTGTGAAGTATGGAGCGTGTGGGAGAATGATAGTGAAAGTGTGTGTGAGAGCGAGAGAGAAAGGTGGTGTGTGAGCGAGGAAAAAGGAGACAGATGGACAAAGAGTGTGAAGGAGAGAATGTTTGTCTCTGAGAGTGACAGTGTACAGATCATAATGAAGAGTGGAAGGAGTGAGAGTGTGAAAGACGTATTTAAAAAATACATCTTACAATTTTAATTAATAAAGAATCACTGCTCAAGTGAACTCTCCACAGGCATAAAATGATGGAAGAAAACGTGGACAACAAAGTAAAGACTACAAAGCAGCATCAATTAAATATGAAACCGTTACACGAGTTGTTTGTTTGTTTGTTTTTCTCTTGATTATGTGTGTGTATCCAGATCAAGTGTGGAGGAGCTAGAGGGCAATCCTAAAACTTGTCGCAAAGTAGAATTGCAGCCACAGCGATGTAGAGCTAGACTCACTCGTGGCATCCAAGGCCACGAGCGTTACCTGAACGCACGCCCCCCCCCCCCCTTTTTTTTTTAAATCAGAGAAACGAATTTCAGGAGCAAGTTGAGAGAAATGGGAAATGTTTCCTGGTCGGACGAGGAGATGTTGGAGTGAGAGTTTGAACAGTTGGATGGTTCAAGTGATGGTGAGATTATTTATAAATGTGTATATTCATTTAGTATGAGTAATGAAGTATAAGTATGCAGTATTAACATGAGGTAAATATGTGTACCAACGAGCGGAGAGACGGAAAATAGTGGGTAGAATAGGCACTAACATTACTGCTGAAAGGGGGTGGTGGGAGAGCCTCTACTTATCTCGGGCTCATGTTTTGGTTTATATGCTCCTTCCCCCTCCTCCCCTCCCCTTTTCCGGTGCTTTTCCTTCACTCGCGAGAGGCAAGGTACCTATAATTTTTAATTGAGCCGACCAGAGAACGCGTGCTTTAAACCCGATCTTGGTGATGCGCTTGAAAAACCAAACCCTTAAGCCTTTCGTTAATACTTCCTCGAGGAATGAATATAACAGGATATGATAAAATGAGACGGACTCACAGACTGACGGGCAGACAGACGAAAGGAAGCCTCACGGACGGACGAGTGACAGACGGTAAGATAGACCGGTCGACGAGAGGACTCACACATAGACAGGTGCACGGACAGACGAACTAGCATAGAAACGGACGGATAGATTGACAGACATGCAGACGGATAGACTGATAGGAAGAAGGAAGGACGGACGCTTCCAAATATATATATTAAATGAGATAGAGAAAGACGAAATATATCACAATACGCAAACGTTGTTGCAAGAACAGTCCTAGCATAACGTTATGGTTAGTCGAAGGCTCCGGTTTCACTGCAAACGAATTAAAATCCATAATTACCCAACCGCCCGTGCCAGTGGAATCATCCCAATTAAAACTCATCTAATTGAAGGATCAAAACAAAGAAAGGCGGATGCAGTCCCCATCATAGCAGATACAGCACACGCCAAAAGACATAAGGCCAAGCGCCACAGAAAGTGAACGCAGCTGAAATGTCCATCATACGATATCATCATTTATCGTAAGCAATCGGAATATCGAAACACGATCCGGATGAAAAACACAGCTGACGGTGTGCACAGAGCACTTAACTCAGTAGCTCCGGCAGCAAGCTGGACTTGGAATATGAGGAAACTGCAACAAGGAACACTTTTCACACTGAATCTCAATGGTTGTATAACGTTCACACTTTGTCTCATTCCTAGAACAAAACAGATGTTGAGCTAACATTTCACCCACTTCCGTTTTGTCCCAAAACTCTAAGCGTTACCGCTTGATCTGTCCGCATTAACCTCTTTTATAGTTTCACAACACGGCACGGCTCATTGAAACAGAATGAGAATGTTTAATGCACACAACAGAAATCTCAAGACTTTGAAATGAACTCTTTCACTGGTTCTTCTTTGAAAGATCTCCTTTATATATGGAAAAAAAAAACGACAAACAATACACAACAATGAACGGCTTGACTCAAGACGGACTATTGGAAAAAAATTAATACTTAGACGCATTGGCGTCGCAAGGGTTGTCAGGGGCAGCGCAAGGCAAGTATTGTATCCTTAACCTGCTTTTAAAAAATTACTATTCTTCTTCTTCGTCTACTTTCCCACTTCTTATAACCATTTCAGCATTCAACCTTTGCCAGCTGAGGTGTCTGTCAATCTTACTCTGGTTCTGTCTCTTACTCTTCTCCATTCTCCTCTTTCAATTTTATGTTTTGTATGGTATGGAATCGTATGACACACTTTCTTGATGTCTCTTGCTTTGATGGTGCAGGTTGTCATAGGCTAACTTATCCATCTTTTGATGTTACTCGTTCAAATTAGCCTTGGTCTGCCTCCCTGTCTTACTCCTCTTTTTATATCAATAGGTGTATAATTCTCTTTGTTATATTTTATTATTGCTGTTTGCTCCCAGTATAAACTGCATATTTAGTCGCATGTCTGTGTCATCTAGATGTATATTTTTTAGACAGTCTATAAGTTGTTTATAGTGTATTCTATCGCAAGCTCTGATGTAGTCTATGAAACAGGTATTTATTGGTTTGTTTACTTCTGTGCACTTGTCGATTAATGTCCTCTTGCACAATATGGCTTGTTTTGTCCCACTGTTTTTCCTAAATCCTAATTGTTGTTCTTCTAATTCAATATTGATTTTATTCTGAATCATTCATTGTATAACTTTTAGCAACATTATTGGTGTATGGTTCATTAGGCTTATTGTTCTAAAATCACTGCATTCAACTGCACCATTCTCAAAGAACGTAAAGACCGGAAACGCAAATTAAACTTGCTGGAAGGACACAGAATTTCACAAACTGGTTGTTTGCCAGTAGTCAGCAGTTTTCCACCAAACTTTGACGACGGTGATTAATACAACACGTCATCAACCAGCAGCTAGATTTCGCCATGCGTGAGATATCCGTGAAAATGAAGGCTGCAAAACACACGTACCTAGCAGCCAGCATCCATATGTGTGGTGTGTGTGGACACACACTGGGACCATCAGCCCAAACATAAAATAAATGTTGACACAGTCAAGGCAGGAAAACGGTAGTCACGGTGACCTTCCTGTCCGGCAGACATCTGTCTATTTATCGCGTCTGTTTGACTTTCACTCCCACACTCTTGTCCGCGCGCTTCTGTCTTCCATCCTAATGGTTTGACAGAAAGAAAAAAGGTGTATGTGGTGTATAGTAAATACGTGGTGCGTGGCGTGTCACTTCACCCTTCAAACCAAATTAAGAAACGCAGCAATTGCAGGTGACATACGGCTGATGTAGCTGCTGGAGAGCTCAGGCTCAAACTGGCAACCTAATAATAGTGAATGTGCGCGATAACGAACGCACTCAACAGCTTTCGTTAGTTGATTATACATGTATATGCCGTGCTCCATAATGACGTCACTTGTGTGGAGTAGTGAGTGGGATTAGGTGAAGTATTTGAATGAGGATGGCGGGATGCAACCACGGTAAACCTCTCTTGACATTCTCTTTCATGAATGAAATAAAATAAAATACAAAACTGGTTATTTTACATCTTTCCTTCTTCATTTATCTTTCAGCGCCCAGGAGAGATACAGTTTGCTGTCTTTCCCTCGTATGTTGGCTTCTCCTGCTTTTATGTTTCCTAGACTTTTTAAATATTAGATCATTCCATTTAATTTTTTTCGTGGCCGGCCCTTGAGTCTGGTATTCTTGCAGCGTTTATTGAAGGCTCGCTGTGCTGTGTTTTTATCTTTCTGACGTGTTGCCAAACCGTTTTGTCTGTTGTTTCTTTATGCATTCTATCGCGGGAATTATTCATAGAAAATTACGGGGAAAAATACAAAAATTGTTACGGTCGGCAGAATCAAAGGCCCAATCCATATATAATGTATGCAAGCGCCCCCCCTCCCCCATGGTAATAATTCTGGATTTATACGACAGGCAGAGCTCATAGTGGCAACAAAGAGAGAAAGACTGCCACGAAATGCACAACTAAAGTCATTGGAATATAACTAGTTTCAGTCAATGAACTCAAATACAAGAGAACAATTTAAATTTCATGATACGTGATGTACAACAAAGATGATGTTCGGTTAAAGGCTGCTTTCCGAAAGAAAGTTATTATACAACCCACCTAGGACAGGAAAAATAGTTCGTTAGTAGTTTGTGCAGCCAGTTTTGACGCATGAAAGTAAATCATGGACAACTGAAAACTGATGAGAACATCTTCAGGGACGCCAGAAATGTAGTTTTTCAGAAGGATGTTGAGCGGGCAGCTAAAAAGAGTAGCGAGGACATTCTTAACGAGGGGGGGGGGGGGACCAGGCATTACCAACATCGGGAGGAAACAGTAATGTTTGGTTGATGGTGTAATGAAAAGGGAATGCATGGAACATTTGTGACAACTGGAAAAAAAATTAGGAGAAAAGATATTAAGGGAAACATAGAGAAACGAGGTTTAGTATGACGTCAACAACAGAAGTGATAACCAGCTGAAGAGACTGGACATTGTGGAGAGACATGATCACCGACACCGACTGGATAGTGGTGATGACAAAGCTCTCTGTCTGTGTGGGTTAGATAAAAGTGTATAGACGTCCAGAGATGAACGATATGTGTCCTGTGTTGGTGTACCAGAAAAACATGATAATGGACAAGACTGGAGTGAAGGAACATTCAATGTTATATAGCATCTGACAGGATCTATCTGGGGATTGTTGAAATGAACATGTTTCATCTTTGCTCTAAAATACCTCGTGCATTGCATGCCACAAGCAAAAACAAATATAATTTGAATGGTGTATGTTTGCACTTTATCTACCCCCGACAATACTACCACCCGGACACTGGTGTTCAAAAAAGGAGTACATACCTCACTACATGGTGTGTATATGTATTAGGTGCCTGTGTTTGTATATTGTATAAGTGCGAGACAAGATTAGAAAAATGGAAGTTCCCGCGGCAACCTGCGGCTGAATGTGTGCTTAATATAAACAGTAATAGGCGCTTCCCGACACCATTTGGATAAATCAATAGCGTAAAATAAGGGCATCATGAGGTTGGCACAAGGATCAGGCGAGAAGTAGGCGCTATAAGACGGTATTAGGCGGCACTCGATAGTTATCGCGTCGATCTCGAGCCAGTGGTGAGCAAATGTAATGAGGGCTGATTACTTGTTGAGGGTTTATCTCCCGCTTTGCTCTGTGTTTTCCCTCCTCTTGTTTGCCACGAACAGACGTGCCCACCAGTCGCTGGGGCTATGAATAAGAATGTGCGTGTAGGGAGGTAGGATTTCTTATCTGGCTCAGTTAGGAAACCACACTGAGAATTTCTGATTTTGGTTTCAGCACGTTCTGTTGTGTGTCAGTGATTGGAAGGACCTGGGTCACATTCTCTAATCAAGATAAATCTTTTCATTATGCAAACCTAACCTATGCGACCACCTGAGATGCATTCTACAACAAGTGTTCCAATATATATATATATATATATATATATATATATATATATATATATATATATATATATATATATATATATATATATATATATGGCCCTTTTCGTCTTGTCAGACGGTCTAGTGGAGGCTATTGCGTATTTTTTTGAGGTATTGTTTTTGCCGAACAGCTTCTCTCGTGGCTAATTCTACCAATGTTTGACAAACACACGCGGTCACATAATGAACAGGTCAGGCTCGCTGGTCCACAGGGTTTACCATCCTTTTTCATGAGTCTCTTCTCTTCTAAGTCCTGTCTTAGAACAGTCTCAAATGTTGTTATACCGTTCCTTTGTATACATACACGTATATACACATAAATGATATTAGCACACAGCCCAAAGATAGAATGGGGAAAAGGAAAGTGTGTTGGTGATGGAAGAGTAGATAGCCACTGGGGTGGTACACAACTGGACGGGACATAAATGAGATTGTAAGAGGCGCAATCATTGGTTGCGATATTCTCATGGTCACTCCTCCGACTCTCCCCCACATTACGTTATTCAGTTTTCATTTCCGGTTGATTTAGAAACACTTCATTACGCGCGGAAATAGTTAACGAACATGATGACGTTTTTGTGTGTGTCTGTTTGGGGAGAGAATGAGGGAGGGAGGACGAAGAGAGGTAAGAAACCTGACAAAGGATGTGTAATAAATATAAAATGAATGAGCTCAGCCGAACACACCAATCAGAGACGTTTTGCTCTAAAGTAAGCAGTCGCCCGTGCCCTGCCGGGGCCCGAAAGGGGAGTAAAGAATAGTGCCGCTGTTCCCTACCAGGCATGTTCGCAAGAGGCGACTAAGGAGAGTTGGGCATGAGACTGGCTATCCTGTACTGTAAAATAAATAAGCCGTAAAAACTTCACAAACATGGACAAGTCTAAGAAAAGAATAAAAGTAAATCCGCCATCCAGGAAAGATAAAGACTCTCTGTCTAAGAGAGAGCCGCCATCCAGGAAAGATAAAGACTCTCTGTCTAAGAGAGGACAGTTGGAAGCAGAGATGAAGATGACGGGAAAGACAAGGAATGATGAATGGCAAGAAACAGAATGACTTGGAAAGTGTTTATTGAAGACCTATGCTCCACAGGGAGCTAAAAAGGTAGAATAATAAGAAGAAAGTAATCAGTATGACAGTATCCCACCTGGGATCCCCAATGAAATGCCAGTTAACATACCCTGGTTTTCCGGGTTGAACCAGAAATGTTTCAGGCAGCTCGATGACCTCTAATAAAGGCTCACGTGACGAGATCATTCACATATAATAAAACCGGTTAACTGGCAACGCTTTAGAAATGGTCAGACTATTCAAATTTCATTTCAGTTGTAAACATTTCACACACGAGCGCTGCTTATAAAAACAAAACTACTACACGGCATAGTCGTGATGGTGGAATAGTATCTGACTTTGAAATTACACTCTACGGGGAGTCATTAATAAAGTGGCAGCACTGTCTGGTCTGCGAGCTTTCATAAATAGGCAACTAGAGAAGATAGGCGATGGTATGACAAGATATCTAATGAGAAACGCATGGGAAGAACGAAATTTCCAACATAACAGAAAGTATAGAGAAGAGATATTCTTCTTTCCTTCCTCATTTGCCTTTCAGTGTCGAGGGGAGATATAATTTGCGGTCTTTTGTTCTTCTGTTCGCCTCTGTTGCTGTTGTTTCCTAGTGTTTCTAATATTCCGTCAATCCATCATTTTCGTGGTCGGCCCTTGCGTCTGGTGTTGTCATCATTCGTGACATTAATACATGTTTTAACTAACGCTACAGAGAAGAGATGGAGTTGGTAAAAGCATGCATTCAGAACAAATTGATCAAAGCGGTGCACCATGGGTCAAGTTCTAAAATCCAAAAGGATGAAAATATGGAAAGAAAAACTGAAGAAAAAAAAAGTGTGTGATTATAGCTGTATGCTGACGAATAATGTCACACACACAAAATCCGACGCTGCGATCTAAAGGCTGGCCTTCTGCTGGGACACAGACAGTACACACACGAACAGAGACTAGAGAAAAACAAAGTTGCTAAAACGAGCTGGGGCGAGATGGCCGAGCCGATGAAAACATAATGTAGACACGGATTCAAACCCCACTAGGGTGCAAAAACAATATCGGGGTTAAAATAAAAACTCTGACCTGAACATTTCGTGGCGACAGTACTGGTCATATGACCTTTATTCTCCAACTTTACTAAATAACCCCAGCAGATCCCATAATTAGAGTAACGATCTGTTTGTTTAAAAAAATGATAGGTTGAAGATGTCAAGCTATAGTGATAGCGGTCCGAAACTTTTAGCTAACTACTTGCATCAGGGAACCACAGCTGACCAACACCCTACCCCCATCTCCCCCCCCCCGCTGGGCAATCATGTGTTCTTTTAACCAGTTTAATGAAGGGAATAGGGACTGAGGACTGAAAGTAATTCGGCGTCAACAAATGTCATTACAATAAAAATGTTCAACTCAAATGTTAAGGCGATCCTATTATATGGCTGTGAAACATGGAGAACAACAAAATTGACAATCACGAAGGTACAGACTTTCATTAATGGATGCTTACGCAGGATAAAGGGATGGAAATGGCAAGACAAAATCATTAACATAGAATTATGGAAATGTACCAGTCTAAAGAGATACAGCGAAGACGATGGCGCTGGATAGGACACACACTACGGAAGCCAACTGAGAGTATTACACAACTGGCCCTTTTTTGGAATCCCCAGGGGAAAAGACAAAGAGGAAGACCAATGAATTCTTGGAGAAGACAGATAGAAGCAGAGATGAAGATGATGGGGAAGACATGGAATGATCTTAAAAGAATGGCAAAAAAACAGAACGACTTGGAAAGTGTTTGTTGAAGACCTATGCTCCACTGGGAGCTAAAAAGGCAGAAGAAGAAATGGCATGCTGAAGTCGGATGTGTTGGGTCGAAAGGAGCAGATATCGCAGTTCACAGGAAACCACAACAACGTATTTACGCCCATTTAATGTTCTTTTAAGGGCGAACGAGGGAGATCAGTCGTCGGATGAACGCAAAATAATGAATGCCTGGATGACGTATTTGTATGTCATTCCATCCCAGAAATAGCAGAACTGTTGAGTACATCTAAAGAGGAGCTCCAGACAACTTCTTCTTTTCTCTTTTCACGGATACCGAAAGGTGTTGTGGTTTATATCATTTGTCGTTCTTGAGCTGCTCGAAATGTCTGAATTAGTGATTTTCCTTTGTTGTTACATGTCTCTATCACTGCATCTATCCATCTTCTTCTGGGTCGTCCTCTTGGTCTTTTTCCATGCAATCTCGAGAAGAACGCCCTTGATGGTGATTGGTGAGGATTCATCCTAACCAGGTGGCCCAACCATTTAAGTTGTTGTTGTTCTATATATTCTTGGCAGGGTTTTATTCCTACCACTTTTCTTATGGTTTCATTTGGCATTCTATCTCTTATTGTGTTGTTTGTTTTAAAAAAAAAAAGAAATTCAAGTGTTCCAAACAACAGTAGAGGTTATTTTTCTTATTGTTCTTGCATCTAGGGTCCAGGACTGGCATTGGTAGCACAACTTTGGAATGAAGATTGTATTGTAGAATGCCCGTTTTGCCTCTAGAGTTATTTCCTTGTTGGACAATTGTGGTGATAGCTGTCCAGAGATTTGAGAGACTTTGTTGCATCTTGAGTCTATTTCTGCTGAAATGGACGTGCCATTGTCGGCGTGTTGATAATAATGATCATTATGAACTGATGTAGATGTATCACTTGTGCTATTTGTCATGCCCGCTACTTGCACCAAATTCCGATTTATTTCATTCCCGCTATTAATTTTTATAAAGGCGCCCATGATGCAGTTTGTATTCTTTCTTTGTTCTTGTATCCATCTGATGTTGCCCCAAAGCGTTGCTTGAGAAGGGAGGCATGTATAATACAATCTGACAGAGATATATATATATATATATCAAGGAAGAGACGGATGGACGAAAAAAAAGACATACAAGAACCAAAACATTTCTATCCAACAAAGTCAACTATGTCAACGACACTACATCTAGAAGAGAAGTGACCAAATAAAATAAGTAATACAACATCTGCATCAGTTCATAATGACCACTCATATCAACACGCCGACGATGGGACGTCCATTTTAATAAATAGATCTTCTCTAAGTGAATTATTTTCAACACTTTTGACGAGTGAATCCAAGGCTACAAGCAGCAATAATTCAACAACATGACACATATCAACTGTTGCTTGATCATGTATACAGGGAAAAACTCGCAATATCATCTATGTCATCGTTTTACGGTTCAAAAGTTGTATTTCTTCTTCATATGCACTCCCCCATTTATTTATTTTTTTTTACAAGCCACTAAGTAGTAAATATGCAACGACATATACCACACAGGATACATACCAAATGAACTAAAAACATCAACTTTCATTGCATTGCCTAAAAAGAATGGTGCAGTTGAATGCAGTGACTTTAGAACAATAAGCCTAATGAGCCATGTTACAAAAATCTTGCTAAAAGTTATACAAGGAAGGATTCAGAATAAAATCAATACTGAATTAGATGAGCAGCAATTTGGATTTAGGAAAAATAGCGGGACAAAAGAAGCCATATTCTGCATGAGAACATTAATCGAAAAATACACAGAAGTAAACAAACCAATATATGCCTGCTTCATAGACTACACCAAAGCTTTTGATAGAGTACACCACAAACAACTTATAGAATGCCTAAAAGAGATACATCTAGATGACATGGATATACGACTAATATGCAATCTATACTGGGAGCAAACAGCAATAATAAAATATAACAAAGAGTTCTCTACACCCATTGATATAAAAAGAGGAGTAAGACAAGGATGCATCCTATCACCAAGCTTGTTCAATCTATACACTGAGCAAATCTTTAAAAACATCATAGAGATGCCAGGCCTACAAATTAATGGAAAGATAATCAATAACCTAAGATATGCTGACGATACTGTACTACTAGCAGAAAATCCTAAAGACCTACAACAATTACTTAATGAAATAAACACGACAAGCAAAAAATATGGACTAGATATGAATATCAAAAAGACTAAAACTATGATCATAAACAAAGAAAATACTCAAAACCCACAAGTGGATATCAAAATTGAAGGAATAGACCTTGAGACAGTTCAGAACTATAACTACCTTGGACATACTATAACCAGTGATGGAAAATGTACAACTGAAATAAACAAAAGAATAGGAATGGCAAAAAGTAATTTTAATGTCATGAAGGACATACTAACATCAAAACAAATAACACCAGAGCTAAAACTAAGAATAGCAAAATGTTACATCTTCTCAATATTCCTATATGGTGCTGAAACATGGACATTAGACAAGAAAACAGAACAGAGAATTGAAGCCTTTGAAATGTGGATATATAGAAGAATAGGTAGAATTGGATGGAAGGAAAAGAAAACAAATGACAAAGTCTTAAAACAACTAAAAATGAAAAGAGAACTTCTGAACACAATTAGAACAAGACAAATGCGATTCTTAGGCCATGTTAAAAGACACAACAGCCTACTGAAAGTGATCCTGGAGGGGAAAATACAAGGTAAAAGAGGCAGAGGCAGACCAAGATTAACATGGACGAGTAACATCAAAAGATGGACAAATCAACCGATGACAACCTGCACCATCAAAGCAAGAGATAGAGCAAAATGGCGCTCCATGGTAGCCAACCTTCGTTGCGGAGACGGCACTCAATGATGATGATGAAGTAGTAAACTCATAACTGAAAAGAATGAAAGAAGTGCTCCGGACAATTGTCAACATTATGGGTTAGCTGACTGTGTGGACACCAAAATTTGAACATAAGAATAAATAACTAAAACATACATGTAAATAAGGTCCATCTCAGAAAGCATATTTTCTACAAATGAAAAGTAGCTATAAGAATGGAGATGCGTGAACAAAGTACAAGAATTGTTGTATGAATATAAAAGTATATGGGAAACAGACAAGATTTATTCTATGATGATGTTGGTCTGTGAAGAATTGAAAAGATATTGGTGTGTGAGGAAGAATTGAGAAGATTATAAATTATGAAGATATTGGTGTATGAGGAAGAATTGAGAAGATTATAAATTATGAAGATATTGGTGTGCGAGGAAGAATTGAGAAGATTATAAATTATAAAGATACTGGTGTATGAGGAAGAACGGAGAAGATTTGGGCTACAGAATGAAAATGTGCAATTGTAAATGACAACGAAGTTTTTATGAATAACGAAAACAGAATATTTAGAACAATGAGGCCAAGGGGTGAGTTTGAAGTAAACATCAGAAAGAGTCGAACGTGTGTGCTTTAACAAATGACACGTAAATTTGCTATGAGAGCAGAAAAGAGTTAACTTACAGAAAACAAGATCAGCTAATAAAAATGGACGTCCCGTAGACATAGTTGATGTGAGTGATCAGTATGAAGAACCCTTAGATAAATCAATAGCAGGAAAGAAAGACATCGGAGGTTGGCACTGGAAGAAGGCGGCGCAGGCAGGTATTATGTGGCACTAGATAGTTAATTGTTAAATACCAATGAGTCCAATGCCTGAAAGCGCTTAAAAATAATATTCTAACGACCGCTCATTATTTCCAGCCTATCTTTATAATTTGACACTACAATTTATTTCTGGTACACCATTCATATTCTCAAGCAACGTTCTAAAAATAAAACAACGAAGAATGAACGAAAATGCTTAGAAAATTACAAAACCGCCAGGGTAATGGCTGCTATTTGTTGGAATTTTTAAAATCCACAAAAAAAATAAAAATCGAAATAATAAAACAGAGAAGCTACGTAACAGGAATTACGTCACTACATTGATGGCTTCGATCCCTCTCTCACTTCTGGAGGACTACAATAAATAAATCGATGTAGTAGGGAAGAGCAACTGGTAGTCCCGCTCTATGTTTTTGCTGTCACATGTTGATCGTGAGTGTTTTCCATTTGACGTTTATAAATACAATTTCCGATATATTCGTCTGCTGTTTTTAAACGTCGCAGTGATGTAATTATTAACTGTACACGAATCGACAAGTCACGATCCTTGACTGAAATGACGACTGCTTGCAGATACAAGTGTTTTAGTGTTACAATCCCATCGCCATCTGGGTCACTTCATGAGTTGAGTAGTTCAGCACTTCATTGGAATTTTTCCCAAACAAAAACGTAAAGAAAAGTACAATTAAAGCTAATCTTTATCGAACCACTATCACTGCACGCAGACAGTGTACAGTACAGTAGCAACGTTACCAGTCCATTGCCTGATACAGTACTGATACTGTGTCAGTACATCATTCATCATCGAGTGACATCTCCGCATCGAAGGTTGGCTAGCTTGGAGCGCCATTCCACGCTGTCTCTTGCTTTGATGGTGAAGGTTGTAATAGGCTGACCTGTCCATCTTTTGATGTTATTCGTCCATGTTAGTCTTGGTCTGCCTCTATTAACCTGTATTTTCCCTTCCAATATTACTTTTAGTAGGCTGTTGTGTCTTTTAACATGTTTTCTTTTAATTTTTAGTTGTTTTAAAACCTTTTTTTTCATCCTTTGTTCTCATTTCTTTCGATCCAATTCTACATATTCTTCGATATAAATTCAATTTCAAAGGTTTCAATTTTCTCTTGTTTTCTTGTCTAAGGTCCATGTTTCTGCACCACACAGGAATATTGAGAACATATAACATTTTGCTATTTTTAGTTTTAGCCCTGGTGTTATTTGTTTTGATGTTAGTATACTTTTCATGGCATTAAAATTACTTTTTGCCGTTCCTATTCTTTTGTTTATTTAAGTTTTACATTTTCCATCTCTGGTAATAGTATGTCCAAGGTAGTTGTAGTTCTGAACTGTCTCCAGGTCTATTCCTTCAACTTTGATATTCACTTGTGGGTTTTGAGTATTATCTTTGTTTATGATCACAGTTTTAGTCTTTTGATCCTCATATCTAATCCATATTTTTTGCTTATCATGTTTATTTCATTAAGTAATTATTGTAGATCTGTAGGATTTTCTGCTATTTTTATTGTACTATTTTACTACTTTACTATTTATAGTACTAATTATTAAATAAACTAAATATTAGTATTACTATTTTACTATTTATTATACTATTGCCTGATTACATAGGAAAATCTTAGAACAGGGAATGAACTACACTGATGGGCAATGGTCTCTAAAGCAGTTTTTCCAGTACGCCAGAATAAACCCGTTACGGCATAGTGGGTATCAGGAGGTCCTACCCCATGTGTACAATGAATCTTACCCTATGAAAGACAATCAATGACAAAAAAATATATCACAAGAAAAATTAAATTTGAACTTTTACATAATAATATTCAGAATTTCATTATTTCTAATGACGGTAACAAAAGATATATGCCATAACAGATCAGACAAAACAATGTGACTTTCTTTGACAAAAGGATAAAAGCGTAGGTTATTTTTTTCTTTTTCAATCATTATTTGTGTAGATTAGGATTTCAAACCCCTGATAGAAGTATTCGCTGCATGATTTTATCAATTACATTAGAATATGCATAAAACACCTTTATAAAAGTTGAACCTGATAACCAGAAGATTCAAAGGTGATTATCAAAAGAACAACAATTAACTACTTTTTGCTGATGACCAATGCCTGATATATGCAGATGAAGAATATCTTCAATAACATGCAAAAGCCCTAAATGACATATGCAATGAATACAATATGAAAATTAACATAGTCAAAACATAAATAATGAAAGTGAGCAAGGAAAGAGGCTATTTAAATATCAAAATAAATAACAATCAAAAAAAGCAGGTTAGCGAATTCAAATATTTGGCTAGTATGTTCATGGAAGATGAAAGTATAAAGAGTGCAGAAAGTGAACATTATTAACTACCAACTGACTCCACTCTTGAAACATCCAGGTATTTCAATGACAGCTAAAAGACAAATGATAAATAGCAACTTCACACCAATATTATGCTACAAATGTCAAACATTGCCACTGAACAAAGCCCAAAAACAGAAAATCATGACATCCAAAATGAGGTGCTTGAAAATAAAAAACAAAAGTGGGCAGATAGAGTATCAAATGTTAAACTCAGAGAAGAAATTGGAATTACACCATGTCTAAAATATGCATCTATCTATCTATCTATTGTTCTTTCGAGTCGAAGACGGCATATAGGGCAGAACCACAATCTCAAAAACAGAAACCTTGTGTGCCAAAATGGCACATATTGCAGAGATCACTGCTTCTAAAATCTATGGCTCTGTTTCCATAACAGTGCTTTTTACAATGACAGCTTGTCAAGCCATCGATAGAATATACATACAAACTACAAATTAAATGATATGGGCACTTAGAATGAAACCAGACCAAATGTCATCAAAAGCATTCTAAGAACATCAAACAGAGGGTAAGAGGAAAACCAAGGAAAAGATGGATAGATGGAATAAAAGACAAATGCAAAGACCAAAACATTTCCTTTTTAACAGCAACCAGATACGTCAAAGACTTCCATTCATGAAAAAAAGAATCAAACAACAAGCAACCAATATCTAGAGACACCACAGTATACTGAAAACAACCTACTTTCTCTGCCACACTTAAAGGCATCAGTAGCTAGATAAAAGAAGAAAAACCACAAGATTTTATTTTTTCAGAACGTAAAAACAAATATGAATCTTTTCCACACAAATATAAGAGATGTCTTATAACATAGGGAATTTGTAGAGAATTTAATAAGTTTTAGCTCACTAATAGTGGTGCAAGCAGTCAACTATGAGTTGTTCACCGATTTCTGGGCATACATTGTCCTATGTCATGACCCTATATTAAGGAGTAAAATATGTAGCTTGTCCATGATACCAACACACATAGGACATTGGTTTTGTTTTACAGTCTACTCCCACAGGTGAAAACATTCTGTTCTACAGAAACTCACACAGCATTTTCACGGTTCACTACTGGAAGATGTCATTGATTTCAAAATATTACAAATCGCAACTGTTTGACGACAAGTTACCAACTCGTCCTCTAAATTATAAGGGTTAAGAACTAATCAAAATCAGTATGTGGGAAATATGGGTGAGAATTGATATGGAAATGTTTAAACAGTAACTGGTTAACCAGTTACTGTAACTACTTTTCACTATCTGCTGAAACAAACTTCACCCACATCTTTGTAAAAGTCATAGTGTGCATAAAGGTAGGATTTGCTAAACAACCAATATGAAATATTTTGGAGAGACTAAAATTAATATAGGTCATAGAGAAACATTTGAGTGATGAACAAGCAGGTTTTAGGACAAGTAGATTATGCACTAACCAAATAACTACCTTACATATAATAGTTGAATAAAGCTTAGAACTACAGTCCTCGGTTTGTATCAGATTCTTAGATTATGAAAAATTTGATAGTTCTGGCACAGGAATGCTTTGGAAGTTGCTGAGTCATTATGGAATCCTCATCAAGTTTATTAACCTGATAAAAACAATATACAAGCTAATGAAATATAGTGCTGTACATGAAGGGCAGCTTACAGAAACATTTAAAATAAGAACAGGAGTAAGGTAGGAATGCCTTCTATCTCCATTTCTCTTTATGCTGGCCATTGATTTGATTATGAGAATAACAGCAGAAATGGAATCTAGTGGTCACTGACCAAGCAACTTGATAACCTAGACTTTGTTGATGACATAACTCTCCTCTCACATAATCAACACAAGTTGTTGGCTCTTAAATCCTGGAAGTTGTGGTGGTTGCAATGGCATTTCTGATTTCCAAATTCTGCTGGAGAAGCTGGAGTTTGCTTGACTTCGTGGCCACTGCTATACTCATCATCATCAAGTACAGTGCCTACTGGCGTAGGTGATCATGTCTCTCCATAACCTTCGATCTCGGCAGCTATTTATCATTTCTGTTGTTGACCTTCTGCCAAGCCATTCTCTTATGCTGTCTGTTATTTTTTTTCTTTGCTTCCCTCTATCTCTTCGTCCCTCAATTTTTCCAGTTGTTACAATATATTCCAGTTGTTCTCTTCTCATTACATGGCCAAAAAATGATGATTGTCTCTACCTAATATTGGAAATTAGCTCTCTTTTTGCTCTGACCTCTTTCAGAACATTTTCATTACTCTTCTTAGTTGTCCATGGTACTCTCAACATTCTTCTGTAAAACCACATTTCTACAGACTCCAGTGATTTTCTTGTCTGTTGTCCTATTGTCCATGATTCGCATCCATATAAGACTGGCTCTACATAACATTTAAGAACTTTTTTTCTTGTTTCTATTGTCAAAAATGGATTGCATAGTATCTTCCTCATTTTTTTGGAAAGCTGCTTTTGCCTGAGCAATTCTGCATCTCACCTCTTTTGTACATCTTCCGTCTGAGGTTAACAAAGTTCCAAAATATTTAAATTCATTTACCTGTTTTAATATTGTTCTACTTGTCTTTATTTGCACTGAGGTGATGTCTTTTTCTTTGTTGTTACCATTACCTCTGTCTTTTTGCTATTAAGGCTGAGTCCTTTATTTTTGCTTTCCTTCACTATAATGTCCAACATTTCTTGTAACTCATTTTCACTCTTAGCGATTAAGACTGTATCATCAGCATACCTTAGATTATTTATATTATGACCTCCAATTGTTATTCCAGGCATGTCCCTTATGGATCTTAAAATAGTCTCACTATAAATATTAAACAAATCTGGTGACAGCACACAACCTTGTCTAACACCCTGTTTTATTTATTGAAACATTTCCAATTAGTTTCCAGTTCTTATGGCCGCTGTTTGTTGCCAGTACATGTTCATTATTATTCTTAGATCTTTGCTGTCTACGTTTATGCTTTCTAAAATTTTGATTATTTCTTGGTGCTTTACTTTATCAAATGCCTTGGTGTAATCTATGAAACATAGGTATAGATCTGTTTTCAACTCTATGGCTCTTTCTACTAAAGATCTTATGATATAAATGGCATTGCTTGTCCCTTTATCTCTAACAAAACCACACTCTTCATCGCTAATTTCTGAACTGATTTTGTTCCACACTCTTCGCATGATGATTCTTAGTAATATCTTAGTCATATGACTCATAAGGCTTATTGTACGATGATCATCGCTTTCAATCGCACCCAATTTCTTTGGTAGGGCTATGAATACTGCTATACTAGGCTTTCCATTTAAACAAACTTCCTGCAGGGACTGTGGATGCCCTATATGGATGTGATGGCCCCAGAAATAAAACTTCAGCACACCAACATCTTCCTCAACATACATCTATGTCCTCACATCATCCCTGCAGCAGACATGGATGTGCTCTAATCAGTTTTACCAGCCACCTCCTAACCACTAAAGCAACAAATGACAGCAATGCAGTCTTCATCAACACCAAATGGACAAACATTCACAACAACATCAATTATTGTTCACATTTTAGCAGAGAAATAAAGAAAATTCTTATGCTGAAAAAGGATAAGGCAGATTACCACAGTTGGCAAAGTTCAAGCAGGAGTGACAATATTTAGAGCTCGTGGCTGTGTAAAAGGTATCCGAGACGGTAGAGAATGATGCCACAACAAATATTTGCTGAAAAGTTCAAAAAGCTAGTGCCACCAACTTAAGCACATCAAGAAGGACAAATGGTTTAATGTTTTTCAGTGCAAGTTTGCACTGGGCCTCTTTTCTCTAGGCAGTCGAGAGCGGATGCCAAGACAATGTTTGCTTTGGCGTCTGTTAATGAAATCAAAGAGAGCATTTTAAAAGAAATGGGACACAACCCACACCGAGCTGTAGTGTGTTGCACCTGTTACGCACATTAGAAATTCTTGTGCAAGAGATAATTATTGAAATTGTGAACAATTGAGTAGTGTAGTCATTTATTTCAGTTGAGTGCATTTTAGAACCGGTCAGTTTTAAAATTCATTATTAAACTAACACAATTATTTCAAATAATGAATCATAATAATAGTATAGATAAATATTTTCTCATTAACCTGTCAGTATGCAGTGCATGTAACTGCATAGAACAAAGAGCAATTTTCACTGATGATGACAACTATAGCTCATTGTATGTACATATTTCACATGCTCATTATTTTCTACACATTTACCCCAATCAGCTTTTATATTCTGTTTAGTCTGTCTCCAAAGTGTATGATAATATTGGTTGGGCTATGAATTTGTACCTGAATGTGAACAATTCTTTTTAACTTGTAGATAATATCTGTAATAAAATTATGTGATGTTTATGTTATTTGTTTTAGCTATTTTAGTGATTCATCAATTGAAATAAAAACTATGATCACAACACATATCCCATTTATGGGTTTCACCTTGGTGGGGGGGGGGGCCGCAGGAATCTGTGTGAATGAGGAATAAAAACTGTACACCCAGTGAAACCACCATGCGCTGGGTGACTTACTTATTACAGCAGCTGACATTTCCTCAATAACTATTATCCTGTTTGGACACAAATGGTGGTCACTTCCAGCATATGTTATGATGTTGCCACATTTCTTACAAAATGAAGCAAGTCCACTTCAAATTTCTTTGAAATATCATCATTAAAACCATTAAAGATATGCCATGATTGTTCTGTAACAAGCAAGACTCCAATGTCGATAGATAGAATTCACCCTAGATACCATGTTCCCTCAACTGACAAATGAGAGGTTTTTGATCAATCCAGCCACTCAATCCCCACATTGATTTAACATTTCTTGAAAGTTTGCACTAAAAGTTCAATGTTTTCATTCAGGTTTAGAGTTTACCTACAGGCAGATCATCTTCTTTTTCAATGGTTAGCTTTTCTATGCAATTTAGACCAGCATTTGTCATTAACAAGACAGCGCGTTTGAGGTCTTCACCAGTTCCCCATAGTTGGCCTTGCAAGATTGCTTCTGTGGGCCTCATTTGTGTTCTTAGGGTGTTGAAAATAATACAGTCCTGTAGGATAAACTCTGGAGTCTGGATGCTGCATGTTGCAGTGTCACTGAGGTCTATTCATACATAGATATGTTCTGAGGCCAGTGTACCTGTCCTAAGTCTAAAACTCATATTTCTTGAGATCGTTTAAGCTGTTATGATCTGGCTCATATTTTTCCAAGGAGCTACTAAGTTAAGTGCTCTGTGCACACTGTGAGCTGTATGTTTCATCCGTTTTGATCATGTTTCGATGTCCCAATTGTTTACGATGAAGGATGATTTCGTATAACAGGGAACATTTGACTGTGTTCACTTTCTGCACGGTTTCGCCTTATGTCTTTTGGCGTGTGCTGAGACTGCTACGATGGGAACTACAGTTACCTTTCTTTGTTTGGGAAATGAGTTAGTAATTCGGATGATTCCACTGGCACGGGCGGTTGAGCAATTATGGATTTTAATTCGTTTGCAGTGATACCGGGGCCTTCCATAACCAATATTTTTCCAAATAGTTCTCTTCATTTTGTTTCCTAGGTTGTTCCAGGGGTGTCTTTACTTCTTTGAAACTCTGAGGTGGGTTGGACTGTTAGAGGTTCCCACCTACTTTTGCAAGATTGTCTGCTTTCTCATTTCCAAGAAAGCCACAGTATGCTGAGGATCAGTTCTGTTTTTTTCAGACTGCATACATATGTTGTTCTTTATTTCGTGAGTCTGTCCTGTTTCATGTTTAATATCAATCATAAAACATTTTAAGAAAATAAAATTAGGAATGGACCAACCAATAACTGGCCAGAAGTGGTTGGGACATGGATCGTCTTTATTCTGGTTACTCTTGGTCAGTCAGTGTTTGTTTTTAATCAAATAGTGCCATATTACTAAACTACTCTGCCTATTACAAACAATTCATGATCAAACCCACTACTGAAGTTTTCAAGCCATGGTTTGTCATTTATGATTTTTCTACCATGATATCTCTGACTCTCACAATGAGCATGCACTGGAAACAAAAAACTGAATTCCTCAAAAAATTCTTAAAAGTGGCATCACAGGGGGTTAAAAGCCGGTGAATGCTAAACAAAACAAAATTAGGAATAAACCAAAATCTACCATTATACCCGCAAAAATTGGCCAAGGACTGCACGAAGTGGAGAAATTTTGTTGCTGCACTACAAGTTTCCTTTCTTTATAATATCATCTCTGATAGGCTATAATTTGATATACTATAAACTAACTGATGCACGTTGTTACGACAAATCAATTTTTAAAAATTAATCTACACAAAAATAGAAAAATAATAGTACAGCAATTTCCTTACCTGTTCATTAGGGTTAAGTCTTTGTTCTTCAAAACAGAAACACTGAAAAATAAAATGGAGTAATTCAGCCATTGAAAATATAGAACAAGTAAATATGGCCCCCAAAAAATTGCTTTATATGTCAATGGGCAATATGGTAAAAGCCATAGCTTAATGGATTTATTAAATTATAATATATATTTTTAAGAAAAGAGGAATATTAAACACTCTTCAGGAACAGCCCTTTTCAATCCCTTCCATTAACCTGATTTATATATGTTATCCCCAATGTGCACTTCAGGGTGACTCTCGTTCTTCTCTAGCGGGTGGTGAAGCAAGATGATGGCTCCATATTCTTCTTCTATTGCATTTATCAGACAACTACTCCTCTTCATTGTCTCTCCTTCAAAGGATGTTGACACAGATGCTACCAGTAGCAGCAGGCTGCAGTATTCCGCACATATCAGTCCAGCACATCCAATTTTAGCAAGGCATTTTTGGGTACTCAGATCATGGTGACTGTTCAGGACAAGCAGCTTTTATTTTCCGGTCCTCTGGATCTATAATAACAACTCTGTCCTATATGTCATCCAGACAGACCCTAGCAATGGTGTAATAATGCTGTAAAGATAGTTTTTTTTCCCCCTGCTGTGTTATTTTATTTTTTGGGATATGGATTGCATTCCATCTTTGATACCTTCTTGTTTGACCAAATTATTTTGTCTTTTCTGGTCTGGCCCACCTCAGAAAGGTGAAATCAAATATTGATTAAAAGAGATAGAAAATGTATGTGAAAGAAGATGTTATCAGTATATATAATAATTTCAAAATGTGAAAGGATAATAAATATGTTGCAAAATATTAACATAGATGTTCAGTTATTACACGGGCATCTCCAATATGTAATTAATAACATTATTCTTCTTTCTTGTTTCCTACTCTTTGAAAATGTCAAACATCGATGCCAGTTTCAACGACAGACCTCATGGTGGTCAACAAATCCTTACACATACCAATTCTCCATTCAGAGTTGTCTGGGAAGGAAGAGATATGTCTTGAACTGAAATGTACAGGTTGCAAGACTGCAACAAATTGTGTTTTGTTTTTCTTGAGACTGACACATGGGCAAAGATCCTTATCTTCATGTATGAAACTCATGAAATGTGTTGCCAAAGTCTACCATCTCCAGATCACAGTCTGAATATAACAATTTGAGTTATCCTAGAAAGTAAAAGTAAGTAAAGGTTCCCTCCATGCCCATGCCTTGTTAGGCATATTTGGTGTTAGTGACCATATTTTTCTATGATCACGGCACATTTTTGGGTGGAATGGTCGGTATCACACCAGGCCGTCTTTACTTCCCGGAAAAATCACTGGTACTAATTCTTAGAGACTGGGTGAACTTTGGAACCTTGTCTGTTAAAAAAAAAATCTGACACTTCTGGGAATCGAACCTTATCACTCCTGATCAGAAGCTGAGCACACTCAGCCATTGAGGCTCCTATCCTAGGAAGGCAGTAGACAAAAATTATATCTACTGAAAGGAGACAAAGGTGCCTCACGGCAGTAGAGCTGAAAACCGTCAGCAACCCACAGCTGATGGCTTGCACCAGAATGGGAACCATTCTGACCCTACTCTACCTCTTCATGATGCCTCAAGAAACAGACTAACCTGTCTAGTCAGGACAAGCAAGTAGGGATCAAAGAAGGAAGACAATCCGGTACTCAAAAATAGCATGATGAAGTCGGAAGTGTTGGGCTAAAGATGTTAATATTACAGTTCTACAACAAACTACAAAACAACGTAGCTATGCCCACTAAACGTCCTTTTAAGGACGGATGAAGAAGAGGACATCAATTCCTTTAGTAGTCATTGGATGAACAACAGGGAGAATATCTAGTGAAATGTAAGAGATCCTCTAAAAAATATTCCTGGTGATGATTTTTATTTCTGTTAAAGACAAATATATAAGCAATTAACTTTACAAATTATGTGAGTGCAGGTACCTGAATCTTGTTAAAATACTGTCCAGCGTCATTTGGTAAGATGTTATATGTTGAAATACCAATGATTGGCTTGTCTGTTGGGTTTTTAGCAGTATAAAATGCTAATGCTGTTTCACCAGGATACACCTAAATAATACAAAAAGATGGAATCTCAATTTTTAAAAAATAACATTCACTTTTTCAATTATTAGAATATGTTTGTAAAACACAAATATGGCTCTAAAAAAATAATGAACAGCTGCAAAAACAGAAGCTTTTATACATTTTTTTTCTACAATTCTGAATAGACTGAAAGGCTCATCACTTTGGAAGACTGCTATCCAAGGAAAGATAACTCTACAAACAAACAATTGCCTTGCATGAGGGTTGAGGAAAAACCAAAGGTTGGAGAGCAGTCCTAAACAAGTGTGTGCTGAAGATGAATGCACTGGACTGTATGATGCAAAATAAAGTGCAATGCAACATGTTATAAAGATAAAGCAATAAATCAGCTACATTTAAATAATAAAATTCATAACATGCACAAGGGGATAAGCATAAATATTCATGACACGTAAGTATTGATGGAAAACAACCTAATAATTGTGTTATACATGTACATACTTGAACCCACATACAGAAAGAAAAGTGTCAGGAATGCAAATAAAACCCGGTGAAGAACAGTAGAAAAGAGGGCCAAACAATTGAAGTTGCATGGGCACGCTTTAAAAAGAAAAACAAAATAGAGATGGATGGAGGAATCAAAAGTAAAAAGAATAAAATGAAGAAACAGTGTTACAGAATTGCAAGAACTAAGCACATTTAAGTGATTCTTTCTCTGAGAAAATGTTAAAGTCACTGAAAGCAAAAGGAATTAATTTATAACAAAAACAAGAGATGTGGGAAGAAAGAAAATAATTGAGGTAAATAGATCACATAAAAAATTTAGATATACTATTAAATATATTTGTGGGAGATTACATGGATAATGAAATTGTACAACAAATCTATCTATTGACCTTTCGAGCCGTAACCGGCCCATAGGGCGTAGACCAAGATACACCTTCTCCTATATGAATTTTTTTGTTCTAGCAGTTTTCTTTTAAAGATATTTTATCAAATCTCGCCATCTGTCTCTGTTCTGTGCAAGCAGTTCTATCTCATTGAGGGAGCCGATTCCTGCTGCTCTTGCCTCTCTCATCAATGTTCTTCTTAGTGTCTCCCTGGGTCTTCCTCTTTTTCTTTTACCTGTTGTTTCCCATATGAGAGCTTGCTTTGCTATTCGGTTATTATCTCTTCTCATCACATGTCCAACGTATGACCATCGTCTTTTCTTTATTACTGAAGATATTAGTGGTTGATTGGCGATTTCTCTAATTTCCTCGTTTGTTTTGAATTCGTTCCATTCTATACCAAGTATTTTCCTTAGACATTTATTTTCGAATGCGTTCAACTTTGTTTCTATATCCACAACAATAGTACAACAAATAGATAAGATAAATATAATATTATATAATCAGACAGCACACAATGATAATAAATTGACACAACATTACATGACAATCTCAAGAGAGATTTCAGCAGCAACAATGCAGAAAAAAGAAAGATAAGAAATTATAACTCTTTTAGGCATCAAAGAAACCAAACATGTGTGATTTTAACTAAATGAAAATATGTTAGGAATCAATCCACATGAATACAGGCTTTACCTGGTTTGAACAAACACATCTTAATACATAATCTTTATTCCAACATTGTGCTACCAGTACTAGACTCAAGAACAATAAAAAAATAAGCTCTACAGAAATGTAATGTGTTAGAGACGCATGAGAGATAAGATCAGAAATGAAGAACTGAGAAAAAGCTAGGAATAATTCCTGCCATAGAATAATATACATAAAGAAACAACAGATAAAAAGGTTTGCAAATGATAAGACAGAAAAATCAAAACAAAACACAATGACCCTGCAATAAATGCTACAAGAACACCAGACCCTAGTCAACCATGAAAAAGATGGACTGATGAAATATTAGAAACAATAGGGAACATAACAAGAGATGTCAACAGTTGAGCAAAAGACTGGAAACTACATCTCTCCTCGATAATGAAAGACAAATGAGGAAGGAAAGAAGAAGAATCAAGCACATAAACTATTATGAACATGAAACACTACTGGGAACAAATGAAGACATCAGGGTGCATGAAGGATGTTCTAAAAATTCAAAGACTGATTTTTTTTCTTTTCTTTTAGAGAACTATAATATATTGCAAAGTGACATCATGAAAGTGGATGTAAAAACTATATACCAATGTATGTGCCAAACTGAAAGTTAATAACTTCACACAAGAGCAGTGTGGAAGCTTATAAGCCAACAAGCACAAATAGCGATCATCTGATTAAATAATGGACATTATTCTGCAATGTATGTGCATTGAATTCTACATTCAGCTTGGAAAAACTGGTTCTAAAATTGTCAAAATACTGCATTAATGTATACAAATACAAGTAGACTTCTTTGAAGTCGGTAAAAACCATCTGGTAAGCTAACATCATGATCTTGATCTCTCCAGCACCACTCTGTTACATAAGGCTTGTAGTGTTTTTCGCCATCCATCTCTATTCTGGGAGATATGTTCAATCGTATCATGTCTATGTATGCTAACTTTTCTTCTCTTATTAGCTTATTAGTGTTATTTTTCAATATCTCTCGAGGTCTTCCTCTTTTTCTGTAACCTGTTTCCCACAAAAAGCCTATATTGAAATTCTCTTGTAGTCTCTTTTCGACACATGCCCAACAATGTCCATCTTCTCTTCCTAACTGTTGATGAAGAGATCATTGGCTACATGGCCATTCCTCTTATATCTATAATCTTGAATTCATCCCCTTGTACACAAAGTATTCTTCCTTGGTATTTTGTCTTCAAAAGCATTTAGCTTTTTCTGAATCTTTATTTCCAACATACCACTTATTGAAAAATATTAATCTGCATTTTTTTAACAGCCATTATTTATTATCTTTTCAATATGTGCCTTTGAGGGACATTAAATTCATACTCTCAAGATTGTCAAAAAATACACGCACACATACACACGCACGTCTTATACAGTACCACAGCTCAGTTTATGGCATATTTGGCCTCAAAATTCCTACTTACAGTGACTTCTGTCTGCTGGGGTCTAAAATTCCACCTCATGCTTGAAGCCACGTCAGCATTGAACCTGACAACAATTGGCCGTTCAATTTTTTCCATTGTTTCTATGTTGGAAGTATTGTGATTTCTAACTGCTTGACCACCCAGTCCTGTGGCCTAAAAAGAAATAATCAATATATGGATCATGCAGGCGGCCTATGTGTTTTTTATTTTAAAAAAAAATAATAAATCTACAGTATTTTGTACTTGTTCTATTTATTCTTGAACAAAATGACTGTAAGTATCACCTGGACAATGTTCTGTTATATTCCAATCTCTTTGACTGATTACAAGGGAAATCTTGGCAAACTATTGAAATCTATACATGTTTAAATGTTTCAATATAAGTCAGCAGTGACCAATTATACCCAATTTTACAAAAACCCAAATAATTTTTTTTTTATTTGTTTAAAATCCCATATGCTAGACCAGTGAGGACATGAGAACCAGGCCCACAATGTATATGGCTATACACAAAGTCAGTTTCCATAACAGTGCCAATGAACAGATCAATATCACATGTGCCAAGCTAGTTCTCGGGAGCCACAATAGCTCAGTGGTTAGTGAACTGGACTACAAAGGACAAGAGGTAAGGTTCGATCCCAACCGACGGCTTCCGGTTCACCCAGCCTTTAATGGGTACCGGATTTTTTTCTGGGAAAGTAATGTGACACGGGCGTAATACCAGCCACATTACCCAAAAATCATGTGCTGAAGGTCTGTAAAATTTATGGACACTAACATCATATTCCCTATACGCCACTTGGTGTGACGGGGGTACTTTACTTTTACCTAGCCATTACCCACAATTGCACCAGAACCAGACTGTATAGCCAACTCAGTTACCACAAACAAGACAGGCCCTAAATGCCTGGCCAGTCCTACAAACTTGTGAATTGTACTGAGAGCTAAAAAAAACATAAATAAAGACCTATATAAAAAATAAAAAAAAAACAGGTGACATACAAGCTAAGGAGAACTCAAAGAGACCCTCTGCTGACAACTAGACTCATGAAGGCAAGTCATCTACCTGTATGATAAGCTTCTTTCCTTTCTCATTTGTCTTTCAGTGTCGAGGGAAGATATAATTTGTGGTCTTTTGCTCTTCTGTTTACCTCTGCTGCTGTTATGTTTCTAATATTCCGTCAATCCATTTTTTTCGTGGTAGACCCTTGGGTCTTGTGTTCTCGCAAAGTTTATTGAGGGCTCATTGTATTGTGTTTTGTCACATCTCTAACCATTTTTTGATAAGCTGAGCACAGGAAATCAACCACAACAGAAGATGCTTTTCTTAATAAACAATACAAAAATTAGTTATCAGAACTTTGTAACTGGATGATGCATTCCAAATTTCAATAGCACTTATTTGAGTTGTCTTTCTGAGTCTTTGGTTCCCCTCCAATCTACACTGCATGTTTATGTTCACTTTGTTCTGATAGCTTAGCAGTAACTGCTGACATAGCTGAGAAACATGGACATTTCACTACCCATGGAAGGTGAAGACATGTTAGGTATGCTATTGTATGATAAGCTAATTTGATACTATGTTCTTGCCCGTGATATTTAAATATAAATAATTTAAAACATTCATTTGACTTTTATTTGACTTATGTATACAACTAGAGGTGGGTTCGATCCTGATTGACGGCTTCTGAGTTCACCCAACCTTAAATAGTACAGGATTTTTTCTGGGAAAGTAAAGCATAGTCATAATACTGACCACATTACCTCATAAATCATGTGCTGAAGGTCTGTAGAAATTATTGTCACTAACATCATATTCCCTATATGTCACTTTGCATGACAGGGCTCTTTACTTTTTTTTTTTAAGTATACAACTCCTGACAAACTTATGTAAGGTCTCCAACTGTCATTTTTAAGAGATTTATTTAAAACTTTAAAAATAAGGCTACATACCTGACAAAAAACTTTGTAAAGGGGAACACCAGCATATGCTCCACCTAGCATGAAGATGAACACAGCTACAATATAGATCAGGCCTGTATTATTAGAACTGTCATTACCCCTTCTTTGTGCTGCTAATCGACACACTGAGGTTGAAAATGTTCTTACTGTTGATAATTGTTTATGTTTTGATTGTCCAAGATATTTTTGTATATTTTTGTAACTCATCGCTCTGAAAACAAGCTGAGAGGGTAGTTTCCCAGTGTTAGAATGAAAAGAACTGGGTGCTGGCATCGCTGCACAAAAGAACTGAAAACTGTTTTTGAAAGATGCTGAATTTGCTGTTTGAGAAATAGATAACTTCTGTTTTCCTAATTGAGTAAAATCTTTCCATTGATACATATGCCAATGACCAGTGAATTAGAAAATGATGATTTTAATGCAAAGAGCATCTTTCTCCCAAAGCTATCCATCAGAACCATCTTCAAAGTACTGGATGTGATATAGAGGCCTGCAAAACAAAAAAGATATTTTTAAAATACAACATATAACATCATTAATAATTTTGTCTTTATAAATTAAATGTTAAACTGTATAAAAGTGGTCAAAGTATAATGTTCATGATATTGCCTTATTGGTCATAAAAAAAACTGGCACCTCAGGTCACTGGATTATGTGCCTGTCATTTAAGTGTTATAACATACAACTTACTGCCAGAACTTCTTCAATGATCAGCAGTTGCTATGAATTTAGATCAGCTTGGGTCATGTACAAGTGCATTTGAGGTCTTCATCGGTTTCCCCATAACTTGTCATGTATGGTTGTTTCTGTGGACCATATGTGTGTTCTTTAGGTATTGAGAGTGCTGCAGTCCTGTAGGATATGTTCTGGAGTTTGTCTGAACTCTGCAGTAGCTTGTTGCAAAGTCACTGAGTCCTATACTGTGTAACTGTGCTCTGAGCACAATTTAATGTTTTCTTTTTTCTTTCTACACATACATAAATTAAGAAGTAAAGAGTTTACTATATGTTTTAATTTTGTATGGGGAATATGGTGTTAGTGTTTATATTTTCAATAACCAGTGGAACATCTGTGTCGTAGATATGAATAGTATGACACCAGGCTACCCTATTTTCCCAGAAAAATCTGGTACACTCATGTAAGGCTGTGTGAATCAGCCATCAATCAGGATTGAGCCAAACCTCTTGGCCTCACTAGTTTAGTTCATCAACCACTGCTCTGCCACAGCCCTGAACTAAGAACAAAAAAGTAAAGGTTCCCTTCATGACTTGATAGGCTAATGGGGGAATTACGGTGTAATGACCATATTTTTCCACAAGCAATCGCACATTTGTTTTGGGTGATGTGGTCAGTATCGTGTCAGGCTACTTTTACTTCCCTGAAAAATATCTGATTTCAATTTCCAACATTTAGATAAATCAGAGCTTGATGGTCCCAAAAAAAAAATCTGTCACTTTTTGGAACTGAACCTGGACCCTTCTGATCATCAGGAAGTGAACACACTACACTCAGCCACTGAGGCTCTAACTTCACTTTTATGGCAACGTGATAAATGATCTCCATAACTATGATAATTGTTTCTGATTTTTAGGGAAAGTGAGCCTCCCTCTTTCAACAACAGAATGGCCTACTTATTTTAGTAGATATGAAACCCTCCCACCAATGTCAGTAACTTTACCTTGTCTATTGATAACTTGTGTTGACTCACCCTAAAAGTTATGTCAGTGGGATTTCAGCTCCTGGCAGATTCTACCATTTTGAGAAATTTATTATGGGGGAAAAGTGCTGTCACCTTGAGCCTCCATGTTTGTTTTTGTGTATGTGTGTGCATGCACATGCATGAAAGAGAGAGTGAAAAGGAAGGGAGGAAAAACAGCATAGCATCAGCAACTCTGTCAAGATTTAAAAAAAAAATATCCACATTGCAAAAACAACAGGAGATCAAATTTGCTGCAGAGCTGATATCTGAAGCAATGAAAATACTGAAAGTAGCCATCATCATTTGTGCCGTTTCTGCATAAAAGGTTGGCTACCATGAAGTGCCATTCTGCTCTGTCTCTTGCTTTGATAGTGCAGGTTGTCATAGGCTGACTTGTCCATCTTTTGATGTTACTCATCTATGTTGGTCTTGATCTGCCTCTTTTACCTTGTATTTTCCCTTCCAAGATTACTTTTAGTGTGTCTTAAATTGCCCCAAAAATCTCATTTGTCTTGTTTGAATTGTGTTTAGTAGTTCTCTTTTCATTTTTAGTTGTAAGACTTCATTTGTTTTCTTTTCTTTCCATCCAATTCTACTTATTCTTCTATAAATCCACATTTGTTTCAAAGGCTTCAATTTGATGTTCTGTTTTCTTGTCTTATGTCCAGATTTCAGCACCATACAAGAATGTTAAAAAGATATAACATTTTGCTGTTCTTAGTTTTAGCCTTGGTATTTCTTGTTTGATGTTAGAACATTTTTAATGCCATCAAAATTACTATTCGCCATTCATATTCTTTTGTTTATTTCACTTGTACATACTGGTTATAGTAGCCACTAGCACAAAAACAGATGTAACTATAGAATATGAAAACAATCTAGGCTTCTGGAATTTGAAAACAATGAATGAGACAGGGTGTATGAACAAGATACTAGAAATAAATCAGAGAAGATGGATTGGAGCAAAGCAGAATGAAAATAGCAATTGGAAAATAGTTTTCTAGAGGATAGACAACACTATGATAAAGTTGCAATCACTCTAATAAAATAAAAAGTGGACATTTTCAACAAATTGAACCAATTTGTAATAGTCTGAAAAAATCATGGCAGAGATATTCTGCAATATTTTCATAAAACACGGTTGAGATATACACCAAGAACAGCAGCAGAATTTGACATATATATAATGAACAATCTGACCGAATTGGAGACATTAGATCATGGAGCATCATAAGATCATTCCAGGGAAGAGTCTTGGGCAAGTGAAAATCTGGTATTTCATCTTAAGGCAGTGGCATATTCTCTATGCTACCGCAGCTAGCCTGAACATATTAACGAAAAACAAAAGGCAATGATAATTTATTATATTTTTTTCATAATTATGTTACAAATTTTCAAAGATTCTATTAAACATTTCGTAGGCCAATATGATTTATTTGCTTTCATTTGCATTTATTAAAGCAAGGTTTTGCTATGGCCACTATAATGTTTGTGAATGAAACCGAAACTACTCTAAGATAGTACATGAAACGCTAATAAGCAATGGTACAGTTCTCTTCTCTCTTGACTTAGAATTAATGACCTTGACATTCAAAACAGGCAGTGAAAATAATACGGCAAGAGCTACCTATACAAAATGCTGTTTCATGGGTTATTTTTAGCTCTAGCCAATCAGAACCGTCACAAAGTGAAAGTGAAACTGTCTGATTACCAGAACTTCCTAACCTATTTATAGCTACGTTATGCGCATCAGCATCTGTAGAAAGAACTTTTCTGCTCTCAAGAGAATCAAATCTTATTGTTGCTCAACTCAGACACAAGAACGCTTATCTGGTTTGGCAATAATGTCCATTGAGAAATCATTCCTTCAGAAACTTAGAAACCAAACAACAGTACTTTCAATGACAAAGTCATTGAGACATTTTCATCCCAAACAAGACGGATAGAGTTTACATATAAATAAGTAATTTAAAATGTACTGATGTCATTAGCAAATATTACTTCATGTTAGCCTACTGAATATAATTGTCTTTATTTATCATGTCAGCGGTAGCCCAGACCTCAAAACCAGTATACACCACTGTCTTAAGGGGATAAAGTAAGGGTAAAGCATGAGACTTGAATCGGCATCTTAGCATGCAAGTTTTCTTCACTCATATGTGCTCAGCCACCTATCCAGAAGTGTTCAGAGACTTCTGGATTATGTTGCTTCAAGCATTGAAACTAATGTTGTGAGGCGACATTCCTCACCTTCCTAGAGTAATACCCTGGTACCCATTTTTGTCAGTGGCTGGGTCGACCACTGGAGCATTTTTTTTTATAACGAGTACAATTCACACTGCTTTCAGCAGGAATGGAACAAGGGTTGTCTGAACAATTGGGTGGTTTTCAATACTAGGTTACCGAGGTCCCATTTAAGAGCGATATGAAAATTCAAGGCTTAGATCAATACTTTGATACAAAATCTGATACAAAGAGACGGCAGGGAAAGCTAGAGGGATTAATAAAATATATCAAAGAATATTGATTTACCATCAATACAGACAATTCATTTACAATTCTTATTACTCTTTGATCCAAGCATAAGGCAAATAATATTTATATATACAATAATAAAACTTAAAACGAATGCTCTCGGGCCCTTACTGACTGGATATTCCTGAATTATCAGCTGTTTCTAATTTGTGTGCATTTAATTATATTTTTTTTCAACAAAATTTAGGGTTAACTGTTGGCTATATTCCAAATCCTAAACCCAATCCATGAGTCTTCTAATGACAGATTCGAGAGTGCTCAGACTAAAACTCATCATCATCATCATCAGGTACCCTGCTGGTTGGCGTAGGTGATCATGTCCCTCCACAATCTTCTATCCACAGTGCATCGTATCAGTTCTGTTGTTGACTGTTTTCCATGCCATGACACCTGACCAAGCTATCCAGTATTTTCTCCCTTTGTCGTCCGCGATCTCTCTTTCCTTTTATTTTGCCAGTTGTAACCAAGTATTCGAAGACTAAAACTAGAGTAGTAAAAAGAGTGACTGCTATATATAGACTATCACAGTATCTGAGTACCACTATATTTTAATTTAGACTTTTTACAAGTGCAAGGACCCTACCTACTCCTACTTAAATTTAAATAAAATAAAAGTAAGTATTACTAGTATTAGTATTAGTAATAAAAGTAAAAGGAAGGGGTATTTTTTACTTATATATTATTTAGTTATATTTTAGTAAATCCCATTAAAAAAATTAATTAACAACTAGTATTTCAGCTTACCCCCTTTTATAGCGATTATTAAATGTTGACTAACAGACGGTATCCAACAAAAAATGCCAACATCATTCGGTATGCCTCACTAAGGTCGAACTACAACCATGTTTTCATAAAATCGAGGCCATTTTTGTTAAACTGAAAATAAGGTTATTGTCGTAAACTGGTAACAAATAATAATACATAAATATTATTATATGGGGAACTTCCGAGGCGATAATAGGGAATAATAGAACAAATAAGTATGTGTTAGCACTCGGAAAATTAACAGACAAACAACAACAGAAAAAAACGAAGAACAATATATGGTCCGAAGTGGGATCGAACCCGTACTCCCTGGCACCGCGCCTTGCCACGAGAGGCCGAACGCTTGGCACACTGCCACTCAGCCAACTTAAAAATTGGCTATTGTAGTAGTGTCTTCCACGAAAGGCGCTCTCAATGACTATAGCATAGGGTAACGATCTCAGACCGGAAATAAATTGTATATTTGTACTTTCCTATTAATGCAAGTATCTCCCAGTAGGGCTGAATACTTGTGTTGTAGACAAACATTTATTGGACGAAACAGCACGAATAGTAGTTTCCAGTGGTTATATACTGGTAACAAATAATAATACATAAATATTATTATATGGGGAACTTCCGAGGCGATAATAGGGAATAATAGAACAAATAAGTATGTGTTAGCACTCGGAAAAATTAACAGACAAACAACAACAGAAAAAACGAAGAACAATATATGGTCCGAAGTGGGATCGAACCCGTACTCCCTGGCACCGCGCCTTGCACGAGAGGCCGAACGCTTGGCACACTGCCACTCAGCCAACTTAAAAATTGGCTATTGTAGTAGTGTCTTCCACGAAAGGCGCTCTCAATGACTATAGCATAGGGTAACGATCTCAGACCGGAAATAAATGTATATTTGTACTTTCCTATTAATGCAAGTATCTCCCAGTAGGGCTGAATACTTGTGTTGTAGACAAACATTTATTGGACGAAACAGCACGAATAGTAGTTTCCAGTGGTTATATACTGGTAACAAATAATAATACATAAATATTATTATATGGGGAACTTCCGAGGCGATAATAGGGAATAATAGAACAATAAGTATGTGTTAGCACTCGGAAAAATTAACAGACAAACAACAACAGAAAAAAAACGAAGAACAATATATGGTCCGAAGTGGGATCGAACCCGTACTCCCTGGCACCGCGCCTTGCCACGAGAGGCCGAACGCTTGGCACACTGCCACTCAGCCAACTTAAAAATTGGCTAATCGTGGAAGACACTACTACAATAGCCAATTTTTAAGTTGGCTGAGTGGCAGTGTGCCAAGCGTTCGGCCTCTCGTGCAAGGCGCGGTGCCAGGGAGTACGGGTTCGATCCACTTCGGACCATATATTGTTCTTCGTTTTTTCTGTTGTTGTTTGTCTGTTAATTTTTCCGAGTGCTAACACATACTTATTTGTTCTATTATTCCCTATTATCGCCTCGGAAGTTCCCCATATAATAATATTTATGTATTATTATTTGTTACCAGTATATAACCACTGGAAACTACTATCGTGCTGTTTCGTCCAATAAATGTTTGTCTACAACACAAGTATTCAGCCCTACTGGGAGATACTTGCATTAATAGGAAAGTACAAATATACAATTTATTTCCGGTCTGAGATCGTTACCCTATGCTATAGTCATTGAGAGCGCCTTTCGTGGAAGACACTACTACAATAGCCAATTTTAAGTTGGCTGAGTGGCAGTGTGCCAAGCGTTCGGCCTCTCGTGGCAAGGCGCGGTGCCAGGGAGTACGGGTTCGATCCCACTTCGGACCATATATTGTTCTTCGTTTTTTTTGTTGTGTTTGTCTGTTAATTTTTCCGAGTGCTAACACATACTTATTTGTTCTATTATTCCCTATTATCGCCTCGGAAGTTCCCCATATAATAATATTTATGTATTATTTGTTACCAGTATATAACCACTGGAAACTACTATTCGTGCTGTTTCGTCCAATAAATGTTTGTCTACAACACAAGTATTCAGCCCTACTGGGAGATACTTGCATTAATAGGAAAGTACAAATATACAATTTATTTCCGGTCTGAGATCGTTACCCTATGCTATAGTCATTGAGAGCGCCTTTCGTGGAAGACACTACTACAATAGCCAATTTTTAAGTTGGCTGAGTGGCAGTGTGCCAAGCGTTCGGCCTCTCGTGGCAAGGCGCGGTGCCAGGGAGTACGGGTTCGATCCCACTTCGGACCATATATTGTTCTTCGTTTTTTTCTGTTGTTGTTTGTCTGTTAATTTTTCCGAGTGCTAACACATACTTATTTGTTCTATTATTCCCTATTATCGCCTCGGAAGTTCCCCATATAATAATATTTATGTATTATTATTGTTACCAGTATATAACCACTGGAAACTACTATTCGTGCTGTTTCGTCCAATAAATGTTTGTCTACAACACAAGTATTCAGCCCTACTGGGAGATACTTGCATTAATAGGAAAGTACAAATATACAATTTATTTCCGGTCTGAGATCGTTACCCTATGCTATAGTCATTGAGAGCGCCTTTCGTGGAAGACACTACTACAATAGCCAATTTTAAGTTGGCTGAGTGGCAGTGTGCCAAGCGTTCGGCTCTCGTGGCAAGCGCGGTGCCAGGAGTACGGGTTCGATCCCACTTCGGACCATATATTGTTCTTCGTTTTTTTTCTTTGTTGTTTGTCTGTTAATTTTCCGAGTGCTAACACATACTTATTTGTTCTATTATTCCCTATTATCGCCTCGGAAGTTCCCCATATAATAATATTTATGTATTATTATTTGTTACCAGTATATAACCACTGGAAACTACTATTCGTGCTGTTTCGTCCAATAAATGTTTGTCTACAACACAAGTATTCAGCCCTACTGGGAGATACTTGCATTAATAGGAAAGTACAAATATACAATTTATTTCCGGTCTGAGATCGTTACCCTATGCTATAGTCATTGAGAGCGCCTTTCGTGGAAGACACTACTACAATAGCCAATTTTTAAGTTGGCTGAGTGGCAGTGTGCCAAGCGTTCGGCCTCTCGTGGCAAGGCGCGGTCCAGGGAGTACGGGTTCGATCCCACTTCGGACCATATATTGTTCTTCGTTTTTTTCTGTTGTTGTTTGTCTGTTAATTTTTCCGAGTGCTAACACATACTTATTTGTTCTATTATTCCTTATTGTCGTAAAATAGCTTTCACGACTATTGTTGGATGTAGAATTGAAATGCGAAGTATATCATGGCTCGAGACACAGACTTATATAGTGAATCAATTCAGGGGAAGAGGTATGTTTACAGCACTCGGAAAAAATGACAAATAATCAACAACAGAAAAAAATAATGCCACTGAGTACGGGTTCGATCCTGCCGTGGTCCATATTTTTTCTGTTGTTGATTATTTGTCATTTTTTCCGAGTGCTGTAAACATACCTCTTCCCATGAATTGATTCACTGATTATCGCCTCGGAAGTTTCCCTCTATAATAATATTCATTATTATTATTTGTCCACAGACTTATATACTTGTTTCCTCAGCGACTTAATGAGTATAGTAAGAATAGAAATATCGCAACTGTCTGAGCTTGACGGTAATGGTTAGAGTTAGAGTCTCCGGGGAGATCTAGTCTGAAGAAAGTTTGCTTTATTTTCGTGCCAGTGCACGCGGAACTAAGCGGAAATGAGGGTGTTCACAGACTTGCAATGTAACTGAGTGCCGAAGGGCGATGGATCGCTTGACATTCTGAATGCCTTCAGGGACTCTGGTCGCAGGAATCCAAAGACATTTCAAGTAACAACACCGATGTCGTTAGGCGCTACACTGAGGGATACACTTCGGTAGAGATCTGAGCATTTATTGACTTTGCATATCCTTTGAGGGGATCTGTCGACTAAATGAAACTAGTTATGAGGAACAGAAAATAAGACATAGTAGTTTCAGCTTTTAACATATAAAAAATGGTTGTTACAGAAATCCAAACGCTTGCTTGAAATCAAAATGATAAGACTAATGTTAACAGCAACAATGTACGTATGCATGTGTTGTAAATAAATTGTTGGAATGTGTCGACGCATCAGAATCATATCCTTTAAAATTTACACTAACTTAATTAGTGCTTTCCAGTTGGGGGGGGGGGGGGGGCACTTCAATTTTTAATAACAGTCACAAATTGTGGCACACAATAGATTTGATTTTTTTTCTGCAATGTTCGTCTCGAAAAGAACCGTAACATAGTGTCGGTTTTCCTGCAAATGCGATATCTTGCGCTTGTTACTTTTGGCCTGAAACATACAAGTAGTATTTCTTTAAGAGATTTGGGGGGAGGGGGGGGGGCAGAATTTACTAGGAGATAGTTCATTGGATCACTGCATAAGGATTCTGTTTAAGGGTTTTATTGCTGACTTTAAATGTTTTCTCACCTGCATCCAGCTTTCTCAAGTCAATTTTGTCGGAGCTGAGTTAGCCTTTCTTCTTGTACACCTACATACTGTGTCAAGCAAAACCAGCTTCTGTAACCATAAAGTGAAGGTGAAGTGGACTGTGAACTAAGGTCTTGGGCAAATTTGGTTCGTTGACAGGATCACTGATTTACATTAATTCACGCTTTGTTTGTATCTAGGACACAATTAATTTTTACAACTACGTCATTTATTTTAACGTGGGTTTAGTGGCAATGCTAAATTAATCTTATGAATTACAGATGGAAAGTACTGGTTGATCACGAGGCAAGACGCCAGTCTCGAGACAGAGGTTGCGAGTTCAAGTCTCGACTGCACCAGTTTGAATTTTTATTTGTGATTTCTCTCTGTAGGAACCACTTTGGTCTGGATGGAGTTTAAATTCTCGCGGGTTAAAAGTCACACGTGGTCTCTACAGAAATAGTAAAATGGATTTATTTCGTTTCTTTTCAGATACCGAACATAAAGCAAAAAAAACAAACAAAAAAAAAAAAAGGTTTCATTCTCTCCTAGTACTTTGGTAATAATTCCTCTCTCTATCTCTCTCTATCTTTTTTTCAATTTTTACGTGCCTGATCCTTCATTTCGGAAATGGCACTCGATTATGATGATGCCGTGCCTGATGTTGAAAAAGAGATCTCCAAAAAGACGAGTTTTGTGCCACTTCAAATGCACAAAATGGTCTAAATTTTGAAGCGGGTGTTCATTAATCATTTTATCTGAGCAAACCAAATCAATATTTTTTTCTAGGTGAGAGGTGAAAAGTCCCTATTAGAATTGATAAATTTAGTGATTAAATATCAATATGATGTTGTTAATCCCGCGTGGTAAGACTATATTCTGTGCTCTATATCATTTGTGCTAATATAATAATATTTTCCCCAGGTTGTACAAGTGGCACGCGCCAATTACATCAGGGTGAGTTTAAGAGGGACAGGATGATCTAACGTATCTTAGTATTGGTGGGCAATGATAAACCATAAAGCAGGCCGCCAAGGACTATAGCTTGAATTACAAAACTCTCGGCCGATACGCTAAGACAAAAGTGCAGACTGGAACACTTGCAAATGCTAGTTTTGATTACGCCACGGATGGTTTCTGGCGTAGAGCTGGAACAGACCTTTGTCGACTATGCTATTCAGGCACCACAGATCTACCATAGACTGACCATTTGCGAGTTACGAAATCTTGCTGACAGCTTAGCTGTTGCCAATGAAGTAGATATGCAGAGATCTTGGGGAAAAACGGAATTGAATAATAAGCTGAGACTTTAAACTCGATGGCTGACTTTCTTACACTGCAGTGGGGTGAAATGACACATTTTAATTTGTGTTACCATCATCATCAAGTACCGTGCCTACTGGTGTAGTGTGGTCATGTCTCTCCACAATTTTCGATCTCGGCAGCTATTTATAATTTCTGTTGTTGACCTTCTGCCAAGCCATTCTCTTAAGCTGTCTGTTATTTTTTCTCTTTGCTTCCCTCAATCTCTTCGTCCCTCAAATTTTTTCAGTTGTTACAATATATTCCAGTTGTTCTCTTCTCATTACATGGCCAAAAAAATGATGATTGTCTCTTCCTAATATTGGAAATTAGTTCTCTTTTTGATTTGACCTCTTTAAGAACGTTTTCATTACTCTTCTTAGCTGTCCATGTTACTCTCAACATTCTTCTGTAAAACCACATCTCTACAGACTCCAGTGATTTTCTTGTCTGTTGTCCTATTGTCCATGATTCGCATCCATATGTTAAAACTGGCTTTACATAACATTTAAGAACTCTTTTTATTGTTTCTATTGTCAAAAATGGATTGCATAGTATCTTGCTCATTTTTTGGAAAGCTGCTTTTGCCTGAGCCATTCTGCATCTCACCTCTTTTGTACATCTTCCGTCTGAGGTTAACAAAGTTCCAAAATATTTAAATTCATTTACCTGTTTTAATATTGTTCCACTTGTCTTTATTTTGCACTGAAGTGATGTCTTTTTCTTTGTTGTTACCAATACCTCTGTCTTTTTGCTATTAAGGCTGAGTCTTTATTTTTGCTTTCCTTCACTATAATGTCCAACATTTCTTGTAACTCATTTTCACTCTTAGCGATTAAGACTGTATCATCAGCATACCTTAGATTATTTATATTATGACCTCCAATTGTTATTCCAGGCATGTCCCTTATGGATCTTAAAATAGTCTCACTATAAATATTAAACAAATCTGGTGACAGCACACAACCTTGTCTAACACCTGTTTTATTTGTTGAAACATTCCCAATTGGTTTCCAGCTCTTATGGCAGCTGTTTGTTGCAGTACATGTTCTTTATTATTCTTAGATCTTTGCTGTCTACGTTTATGCTTTCTAAATTTTTATTATTTCTTGGAGCTTTACTTTATCAAATGCCTTGGTTTGTTTTTGTTACATTTAATTGTTATATGAATTTGTGTTACATTTAATTCAATTTATAACAGAATATATGATTGTTGATTTATTTTTAATGTGTTCTTAGTTAATGGAATGGCAGATCTTTCAAATGAGTACACATTCTATTATTTTAATCATCATCATCATCATCATCATCATCATCATCATCATCATCATCATCGAGTGCCATCTCCGCATCGAAGGTTGGCTACCATGGAGCGCCATTCTGCTCTGTCTCTTGCTTTGATGATGCAGATTGTCATAGGCTGGTTTGTCCATTATTTTAAACTCTACCATAAAACGTATTCCAGGTATGTGGTATGTAATAAAACGTTTCACGTGAGACTTGTCTGTTATTCCTACATGACAAGGTAAATGAAAAGAAAAAAAGACTAAAACGGACTAGATCTACAACAATTACTTAATGAAATAAACATGATAAGCAACAAATATGCATTAGGTACGAATATCAAAAATACTAAAACTATGATCATAAACAAAGATAATATACTCAAAACCTACAAGGAGATATCAAAGTTGAAGGAATAGACCTGAAAACTGTTCAGAGCTATAATTACGTTGAGCATACTATAACCAATGATGGAAAATGTAAAACTGAAATAAACAAAAGAATAGGAATGGCGAAAAGTAATTTTGATGCCATTAAAAATGTTATTATTGAGTTATTGAGTTATATGCGGGTCATCATCATTGCACTCCGAACAAGTCCATAGGTGCTCAGATCCCCTCCTCAGCAATTCCCTCAGTGTCCAGCGACTGACGACTCCAGTTCTATGTTGGTTGATAAGTCTTCTTACACGGCCACCAAGTTTCTCATTTCTGGCTGTGCCCATCTTAACTCCCATTTCCATCATCCGAAGAAGCGACGTTGATCTGTGTTTGTCGAAGTCCCGTGCTCTTCCCACATCTCGGAGTGCATTGATGATGTCCGCCCGATCCATCGGTTGCCCGTCCTCAACGACAGCGCAGCTAGCCAACCTGTCCGCTCTCTCATTTCCCCGCACTCCCGCATGTCCAGGGACATAGACAAAGGTGACCTTACGTATTTTGGATTTCTGCAACGACTCTACCCATTGCATGCGTACAAAGCCCGCCTCCACTTTTTTTATCATGCTCATCGAATCACTCAGTATACATGCGTGGATGTAGTCTTGTGACTCTAACCATTTGAATGCCTTGGTCACTGCCATCACCTCCATTGTCATGCTACTCGTGGTCATGGCGTATGCACCACTGTCTTCCTTGGCCATTCTGCCTGCCGAACGTGCTGTAAATGCCCATGCACTTCTTTCGTGTCGTCTTACAGATCCGTCTGTATAGATGACTGCATCTTTCTCATCGGTGTTATCGCAGATGAGACCGTTGACCTCAGCATTAACCACGACCGGGTTCTGTTCCCTACTTTTCCTGTCGAGTGTGACAATACATGAGAAAGTCCCCTTGAATGACGTAGGCACCGGTATCCACTCCTCACCAACGCTGAGATTGGTAAGCCCACAGACCTGTTTGATGACATCTTCTGCTCGGCCCACCCATGATTTGCCTCTTTTTAGCCTGGTGCCTTTCTCTGTGTTGAGCACGTGGTGCAATGGATGCTCTGTATCTGTACTAATCTTCAGGTATGCTCGTGCTCTCCAGATCTTGATTCTGTCATCCATGGTTGGAAAGTCAAGAAGATACCTCATTGCCACACAGGGAGTGTCCCTCGTACATCCCAGGATAATGCGCATGGCTTCATTTGTATTTTCTCCAGCCTATCAGTTTGAGTCGTACTAACAGTAAGAATGGCCAGGGCATACTCGATTGGTGCGAGGACTAATCCCTGGAACAGAAGAGTAAGTAGCCTCTGCTCGATGTTGGCAGCTGCCATGACCTTCAAGGCGGCTAATCCTTTGCGGGATTTTGTTATCACATGGTCGACGTGGTCCCGAAAACACAGGCTGCGATCAAACTTAACTCCGAGGTATGTCATCAACTTGTCCCTGGTCACCTCATCAGCTCCCATTCGTACTACCGGTGTGGTCGTATTAACGATATGATTGTTAAGGATTAAAAATGTTCTAACATCAAAACAAGAAACACCAAGTCTAAAACTAAGAACAGCAAAATGTTATATCTTTTTAACATTCTTGTATGGTGCTGAAATCTGGACATAAGACAAGAAAACAGAACATCAAATTGAAGCCTTTGAAACAAATGCGGATTTATAGAAGAATAAGTAGAATTGGATGGGAAAACCATGAAGTCTTACAACTAAAAATGAAAAGAGAACTACTAAACACAATTCAAACAAGACAAATTAGTGGCATGTTAAGACACAGCAGCCTACTAAAAGTAATATTGGAAGGGAAAAATACAAGGTAAAAGAGGCAGACCAAGACTAACATGAACGAATAACATCAAAAGATGGACAAGTCATCCTATGACAACCTGCATCATCAGAGACAGAGCAGACTGGCGCTCCATGGTAGCGAACCTTCGATGAGAAGACGGCACTCAATGATAATGAACAAAATGGACTGGCAACATCAAGAAGTGAACTGGAGAACTATCTAAGACATCATATATTCCTTCGCTACAAGAGTGAAATTACAGCTGGTATAGACTGCACCCGTCACCAGGTAGCCAATCTTCCTTCTTTGACATGAGAAAACAGCACAAGATGATGATGGTTGCTTCAGCTTATGGTATTTACAAATTACGACATATATCGCAAGTAGAACTGTGTCCGTTCGAATACTACACGGGGTACTTGCGACGTCTTCGCTGACTATGCTGTACTGATATTTGTATCTTTTCTGCGATATTTCATCGTTCTAGAAGCTGTCTTGGCACAAATAGAAATTCGTCAATATGGGTATTTTAGAAAAGATACAGGAGATTGAAAGGGAGATATCAAGAACTCAGAAGAATAAAGGTAAATTATTTATGTAATGTGTGAATTATAGAGTAGAGTGAGTTGAGTCAATAGTAGTGAGTGGTGTCGGTGTCGACCCCAGTGTCGTGTCGTGCAAACGTGCAAAGAGATGTCTTGTCTCCGTCTATCAATCATCTTATGATTTATGTGGCTATGTATGTGACTGTTGACGATACTGTTGTTAATATAATATTAACTCAAACTTAATTACATTTTATTTAATGAATGTTAGTAGTATTAACTTATTGAAACAAAACTGAATTATAAACACCATTTTTAATTACAGAGGGCCAGGGAAATTAAAAGTACTATCTATGGTCATCACGGTCATCAGTCCGGTCATGTAAAAAGTAAAAAAAGACACCTCACTCCTCAGCAGACTGGAAAGAACAATAATTATAATGATAATTCATGTCTAAGTCTCAATAATAATAATAATAATAATAATATTATTATTGAAAGGCTCAGAAAGGCATGGTTCCTCATCTCTAGGACGACGCATCAAACCAGCAGGAACAGACCAGAAGGCGCAGTTCGCTGGTTTTTTGTTTCAAGTTAGACAGCAAAGAAAGCTTGGGTATGATGCTTTTAGCATGGCAACAGAAGTGGGGAGATCAGGCTAGAGACAAAGATTCCTTCAGATGGGCTAGTAAGTGTGGTGAATGCATTATTATGCAGCGTTCTGCAAAGGACATGTGACCTGATCATGCAGATGATGATCATGATTTAGTACTGAATTTTTTAATTGTTAGTTACTGCCGATAAAAACCAAAAGTTTATTAACTTTAAAATTTAAATTTGTATAACTATAATAACTGAACATTAATTTTTAATTAATTTATAACTCAACTAAAAACAGTATTTTCATATTAACTCTTTCCGTACGGAAGCTTTTTATCGACCCAATGGAGAGAATATAACTTATTATATATGAATTTTTAGATAATTGAACAAAGTATTAGATTTCATCAATATCAAGATGATACAATACATGTAAAAAGAATATGGTTTGATTAGTTAACACTAATCAAATTGAGCAAAGCGCACAGTGCGGCGAAACGTACGGAAAGAGCTAAAAAAAATGTAATAAAATAAAAAAAAACAATAACTAGATAGCTTAGTTTAAACTGTAAGATTTAGTAGATAACCCTTAACCTTAACTTTCTTAGTCCTTATGTTGAAACCATCAAGCCAAAACAATGATACAGCATTCATGTTAAAAAATATTTTTTGTTTTGTTTTGTTTACTAATTTGGATGATTAACTATCTTAACTAACTACTCTGCATATATATTATATCATAATCATGATAACCCATAGCCTAGCCTAAAGAACTAGTCACTCTCTAGTGCCTGCTGATATTACCTGATGTTTTTTCACCTCTTCCACTGACTGGTTTGCCTTATTTTGCCGGTACTATGGCCTGTTGAAGAATGGTTTTAGCAAGACAGTAGATCTTGTAACTATATGTCCATACATTTTCATTTTCAGTATTTTGCACTTTAATTGGTTTTGTCAGTCTTGTTGTGGATCATTGGATTTTATTGTGCATCATTAATGTCAGACATCGTTAATGTGCTCTGAGATAGGGGAAGGGTATAAGACTTTGATAACCATGAGTCCATATTACTCCTTTAGACGAAAGAGATAGAAGTGAAAATGGGTCTGAAATGAGAGGCTTAGTGGGTGCATAAGAGAACCTTTCAAACAACAAAGAGCTAGAGTTGTCAGTTTGTGAATGCTGTGGGACATGCGGAGGAGGGGATCTGAGCACCTATGGACATGTTCGGAATGCAGTGGTGACAATCCATGAATAACTCAATTTTGTAGTGCATTTCCACGTTGGTAATATAACATAGTCTATACTCTATGAATCAACACTATATAAATAAAAGATATGATGTAAGAGCTTTCTATGTCATCTAATTTCCAGAGCTTTTAATTCTTCTATGATCATCAGTGAATAGGTAAATGTGTTCTGGAGATTCCCAATTTTAAGTGCTCCTTTGACTAAACAGTATTAAGTTTATATATTATGGACTAGTTCAGTTGCAGAGAGAGTGATACTTTTCATTTCTGAAGACTGGTCTGAAAACATCACTTCAATCATTTTTTAGAACCTAACTTCTGCTACGTTTGAATGTATACTTTTCTCATATTTACAACTGTTGAAGCATACAAATATGTATGCAAAGGAATATTCTTGCGCCCTGCAGAATGACTATCATGCATTAGTACAATACTTTGTTCCAGTTAATCTTTTGAGTTCTGAAAAGATCATTTTTCAAGTAACTGTGTTACAATGCCCGATGGAGAGACTAGTTTGTCTTAAGACAAGATGCCGGTCCTAAGACACAGATGTTGTAAGTTCAAATCCTGGATGCACCAGTTGGCATTTTTATTTATGATTTCTCTCTGCGGAAACCACCCCTGGTCATAATAGTGAGGCCCAGCTTGAAACGTCAATTACTCATCGACAGAATAAAAATATTACTACCTCCGAAGTCGGAATTATCTCTCGCTGGGTAAAGACCAGGAAGAAAGAGAACATAATTCTGTAGAAAACATTTATGTGCTTCTAAATGATATTATATATTTTTTCAGTAATTTTTTTCATAATTTGTTTCCATCTGGCAGAATCAATGACAAGCTGTCTCTTTCTCTACATCATTCATTAGTTACTGGATTAAAAGAAAAGAAATTGAAAAAAACAGGTGAAAGGCTCAGAAAACTCTCCATCCAGAAAGAATTTTTCTAGTTCAAACCACCTCTTGCCTCGCAGAGAAAGACTAATAAAACATCAGACACTGGTCTACACACCATGTGGCATCATGTTAGGCAAACAAAACAGAGTTTGTTTATTTTCACAGGCAGTAGAAGTCCAATTAAAATTCCCAAAGTCTGGCCCACATTGTTCGGGAATGTTTCCATGTGTTGGTTCTTCCCTCAAGTTGTTTTTGGATTACTTCTCTTTTGCCCTTCCTCTAGAGTTTGTTGCATTATATTTCTTGTGATTGAATCAGAATCTCATTTTCTGATTACATGATGTATTTACATACTGTGTCTGTCTGCAATCACTATGTGCATTTGTGCTATATCCAGTGTATGCCCATTATCCCACTGTGTACATTTTTTCTTAACTGCGACCCTCGAACAAGGATTGCTTACTTATTTTGTTTGTTTAAAATATTTCAGATAATTTCCTCAGACAATTAATCTTCTTTTGCTCTCTTTTAACATCATCTGTAGTGTTCATATATAACTGTTGTCGTGAGTTGCAATTTATGTTAGCTAATAAATTCAGATGTTTGCATTATTGTTTTCTTTTTCTAGAATCCTCTTTTAGCCAGTGCTATTCTGAGCTACAGCTTCCATTGTGATATGGATGTGTTTTTACAATTTTGGACATGTTTTTAAAATGCCCCGTTTGTTTTTCTGCTATTTATTAAGTTCCATTAAGTTATTTTCTATATATATATATATTTGTACATTATGTAAAACTGCAAAATCAGTCTAATTTATATTGCAATCCACAGCTACTGAGTACCATTTAGGACTTCTGAAAGCAAAGATAGCCAAATTGAGGCAACAGTTGCTAGAACCATCAGGGAAAGCAGGTCAGAAGGTGAGTGTTTTACACATGCATACATGCTGGTACATGCACAACTTTTCAAGCTTAATAGTCATTTCTGTGATGGCTTAAATGATTTAATAGGAGACAAAAGTGCCTGACTGTATACCAGAGTTGAAAGTGGTCAGTGACTCATGGCTGACTGCTCATGCCAGGATTGGTAAACAAGAACTATCCAGATCTTTTCTTCACCTCTTTGCAGTACATCTAGTAAAAGGCACACTAGTCTGACCAAGCAAGTAGGGATCGAGGGGAAAGGCAACCTTGTAACTGAAAGGTGTTGTGCCAAAGACCAGATGTGTTGAATAAAAAGATAAACCATAGCACACTACATCACTGCCCATTTAACATTCTTTTATGGGTGGACAATCCATTTTTGACAATCGAAACAAGAAAAAGAGTTCTTAAATGTTGTGTAGATCCAGTCTTAACATATGGATGTGAATCATGGATAATAGGACAACAGACAAGAAAATCACTAGAGTCTATAGAAATGTGGTTTTTACAGAAGAATGTTGAGAATACCATGGGTAGCTAAGAAGAGTAATGAAAACGTTCTGAAAGAGACCAAAGCAAAAAGAGAGCTAATTTTCAATATTAGGGAGAAACAATCATCATTTTTTGGCCATGTAATGAGAAAAGAACAACTGGAATATATTTTAATAACTTGGAAAATTGAGGGACGAAGAGATAGAGGGAAGCAAAGAGAAAAAATACCAGACAGCTCAAGAAAATGGCTTGGCAGAAGGTCAACAACAGAAATGATAAATAACTGTTGAGATCGAAAGTTATGGAGAGACATGATCACCTACACCAGCAGGCCCGGTACTTGATGATGATGATAAAAGAATAGTCTTTAGGTGAGCACAGTACAAAGAAAGATATGATTTGATCATAGGATAGCTGTTGTGGTGATACCACAATTTGATTCATTATTTTCTTTTCACCTTCATGAATGTCACTCACAAAGTAAATACATTTCATTTGTCTCCTAATTTGACACAAAACATACATTTTTTATAACGGTGTCTATGTCTCTTTTGAGGGTTTTGTAAATACAGTTTTTACACTTTGTGAAGATGATATAGTTCCTTTTTGTTTCATTATGACAAGCAGTTCTTTCTTTCATTATGTCCTCACATCGCAAGTCGGCCACCATGGAACACCATTCTCGTGTCTCTTGCTTTGATGGTGCAGGTTGTCATAGGCTGATTTGTCCATCTTTTGATATTACTCATCCATATTAGTCTTGGTCTGCCTCTGCTTCTTTTACCTTGAATATCCCTTCCAAGATAACTTTTAGTAGGCTACTGTATCTTTTTAACATACCCTAAAAATCTCATTTGTCTTGTTTGAATTGTGTTTAATAGTTCTCTTTTCATTTTCAGTTGTTTTAAGACTTCATAATTTGTTTTCTTTTCTTTCTGTTCAATTCTATAAATCCATATTTCAAAGGCTTCATTTTTCAAACAAGAAAAGGACAAAAAAAAAAGTTAAAAAGACAAAAAATAATCATATTTTGCAATTAAGCAGTTGTCAATACATTCTAAGTTAATAAAACATTTAATTTGTAATCTGCTTACCACTTATTGTATACTATTGAACATTCTGTGTTTGTCTTTAACAATTGGTAAAAAGTTTTAACACAGTTTATTATTATTATTAGACTAAAACTATGATCATAAACAAAGAAGATACTCAAAACCCACAAGTGGATATCAAAATAGAAGGAATAGACCTGGAGACAGTTCAGAACTACAACTACCTTGGACATACTATAACCAATGATGGAAAATGTACAAATGAAATAAACAAAAGAATAGATATGGCAAAAAGTAATTTTAATGTCATGAAGAACATACTAACATCAAAACAAATAACACCAGGGCTAAAACTAAACACAGCAAAATGTTACATCTCAATATTCCTATATGGTGCAGAAACATGGACATTAGACAAGAAAACAGAACAGAGAATTGAAGCCTTTGAAATGTGGATATATAGAAGAATAGGTAGAATTGGATGGAAGGAAAAGAAAACAAGCAATGAAGTCTTAAAACAACTAAAAATGAAAAGAGAACTACTAAGCACAATTCAAGCAAGACAAATGTGATTTTTGGGCCATGTTAAAAGATACAACAACCTACTAAAAGTAATCCTGGAGGGGAAAATACAAGGTAAAAGAGGCAGAGGCAGACCAAGACTAACATGGACGAGTAACATCAAAAGATGGACAAATCAGCCATTGACAACCTGCACCATCAAAGCAAGAGACAGAGCAGAATGGCGCTCCATATGGTAGCCAACCTTCGTTGCAGAGAAGGCACTCGATGATGATTATTATTTAAATATTTTAGACCATATAAAGGTTCATGTGATACAAAACATGCATATTTATTTGTTTAGTTTGGTACTTGTTTATCACAGCTAGTGTCCAACATTACAAGCTCCAGTTTGGTACACAGAAATTTCATTCCCTGATAAAGAGTTTGCCAACATGAAGGTTCAGGGTTGAAATGCCAGTTGGGTGCAATTGTTTTCTGATTTAAAAGGCTCTTTGAGTCCACACAGCCTCTTTAAATGGGTACCAGAAATATCTTCTTGGAAGAAAAAGCAATATGAAAGGAACTGGTCCCACCCTATGAAGCTGGGGCTTAGTACAGTGAAGTCATTAACAGTCCATTACCCAGTGTCAGTTGCTATGTGATCATCTTTACCTTTTTTAACTACGGTTGATTAGAATACAACAAAACCATACCCCAGTATGTCCACTCTGTAATTACCCACAAGAAACTGTAGAACGCCACCTGTTTCAATGTCCAGAGCTCACTGACATCAGAACAACACTACTTCCTCAAAGACCCTCCAAATGGAACACTCTGTACGGAACAACAGCAGAACTTAAAAATACCTACAGATACTACTACATGGCATTGGGCCGAAGGGCATCAGCTCAAAGGTCACTGGATCCATTACAACAACAACTACGGTTGATTTGGCTAGTCTCTTGATCGAAAATCATTATTAATAGGCAAAGCATGTCCATAGTTATGATAAATTTACAAGTAAAAGTAATTGTTTTTAGCTTATATATTAATTTTTTTAGATATGGTACAATATATCATGATTATCTGATAAAAAATGTTTAACTGAAATATTTAGGTGACTGGGTTGGTCTTGAGGCAAGACGCCGGTCTCGAGACAGAGAGGTTATGAGTTCAAATCCAGGTTGGACCAGTTGGGATTTTTATTTATGATTCCTCTCTGTGGCAACCACCCCTGGTCTCAGTAGCGAGGCCTGGCATGAAACATCAATTACTCAACGAAAAAAATATGAGTACCTCCGAAGTCGAGTTATCTGTCTGTACAGCGAGGGACACCTGTGCACATGGCTGCCAGGGAAGAAACGGATTAACACGCAAAATTCAGTTCCTAGTATATAGGGACTTTGCCAGAGGTGAAAGCTGGCAAACGAAAAAAAAAAAAAAGAAAAATGGGAAAAAAACAAATATTTCTGACATTGAAATGAAGCTGCGATGTTTTTTTTTTACTTAGAAAAAAAGTAAAACAAGAAATAGATAAAGGTGGGTTTTTAATGTTCTTACTACACAAATATTTATAAAGCTTATTTTATTTTCAATTGAACAGGGAGAAGGTTTTGATGTGATGAAATCAGGAGATGCCAGAGTTGCATTGATTGGTTTCCCTTCGGTTGGCAAGGTAATATATACACAAACATGGCACTTCAAATCTTCTTTCTCTTGCAAAAATCTGTATTTGCAGAGTTATCTTGGTGAATTTGGTTGTATTTAACAGCTTCTGTAAGGAGCCAGAAAGTTTAGTGTAGTTCTAATTGGCCAGTACGCATCATTCAAAACATTATACTGGCAACTGTCTTGAAGATGCAATAACCATTTCCTTTTTAATTATTTTTACAACATCCAACAAAAGTTTTCAATCTTTTTTGTACCTTGTGCGCATTGTGAACTAATGATCATGCAGCAAGCACCACATGTCTTTTAAAGTAAGATTTATAGGTGGATATAATTATACATGTGCACAATCTATCTATCTATTGACCTTTCGAGCCGTAGCCGGCCCATAGGGCGTAGACCAAGATACTCCATCTCTTATCTGAATTTTTGTTCTAGCAGTTTTCAATTCTTTTAAAGATATTTTATCAAATCTCGCCATTTGTCTCTGTTCTGTGCAAGCAGTTTTATCTCATTGAGGGAGCCGATTCCTGCTGCTTTTGCCTCTCTCAGCAATGTTCTTCTCAGTGTCTCTCTGGGTCTTCCTCTTTTCTCTTACCTGTTGTTTCCCACATGAGGGCTTGCTTTGCTATTTGGTTATTATCTCTTCTCATCACATGTCCAACATATGACCATCGTCTTTCTTTATTACTGAAGATATTAGTGGTTGATTGGCGATTTCTCTAATTTCCTCATTTGTTTTGAATTCGTTCCACGCTATACTAAGTATTTTCTTAGACATTTATTTTCGAATGCGTTCAACTTTGTTTCTATGTCTCTTGTTGTTTTCCAGCTTTCACATGCATACGTAAGGGTTGATAGTACATTTGATTTTAATAGTCTAAGTTTTGTGTTTGTGCTGATGAGTTTTGAGATGTGCACAATACAAGTAGAAAATTAAGTGAAGATGAAAATGAAAATACTGAAGTGCCAGTTTAATAAATAAAAGTTAACACATAAATTAATCTTCAGTCCATTTAGATTGCATGAATTTCCATGTTTACTTGACATGACTATAGTCAGTGTCTAATAATTAAGAGAATAAAATGAGATTCATGTTTCTTAACAAAAATCATGATGTTAATTGGTAAGTCTAAATCTGTTGTGTTCTTTGATATTTATGACATGAAAAAATTATTCCTGTAAATGAATCCAAAAATGGCCAAAGAAGCTTAAATACTCTCAACAGAGAAGGTAGGCAAAAGGTTGGTTTAAAACTTGCTAGAGAGAGAGTTAGATAAATACAATGAAGAGAGTTGGCAGATACAAGATTGAGAGATTTGCTGATACATCATGTCAGGAAGAGATGATCATTATTAATTTCTGATTCAGTGTACATTACATTATCATATTGTGCTTCCATGAAAATCCATCACTCCAAAATCCACTTCTTAATTAATAGGCATTACTTATATATCTGCAGTCCACACTGCTGAACACCCTGACATCAACACACAGTGAATCTGCTTCCTATGAGTTCACGACCTTGACTTGTATACCAGGAGTCATAGAGGTAATTGTTTCAAGCTTTGATGTGGATCTCCTTAATTTGTTGTAACTTCTCTGCATCAAGTTAGTCCATTTTTTAACACTGCCTAGGCTGAGAGTTAATGTAACTATAGCCCTTATTTTGTAGCAATCGACGCACAATTTTTATCAGATAAAATTAACATGGATAATAGGATAGTCTAGAAATTGAGCAATAAGCAAAAACACAATAAGTGAAGTTGAATAGATAACAAGATATTAATGCTAAAAATAAAAATAAATGTTAGAAAATGAAAGTATTAGAACAGGTATAATACACTTTTTGACATTTTTTTTCCCAGTACAATGGAGCAAATATTCAATTGCTTGATCTGCCAGGGATCATAGAAGGTGCTGCTCAAGGTAATGTCAACATCACTTATTTTATTCTTGTTGACTGTGTGACTAATTAGTCAGCGTCATAGATATTTATGTGCCTGATGTTTCCTGCTAATGACAAATAAGTAATGTGTTGGCATATCTTCCATTTAAGTTTATCCATCACTGCACAGTTGTTCAATTTCACAGAGGGGTTTAATTTCTGGTTACAAAGCAGAATTTAACTCAATTCACAAAGACACTATTAATATTTACAATAAATTATAGAAATAATGTATAAATTATATTTAAAATAAATGCGTTGTACATTCATTAAAAACATATATACAGGCATCACATCAATATTGCGACGCTGGAAATGTTTCAAACATCTTCTTGTAGTAGCATTAGTTAGCCAGCTTGACAACTAATGCTGACAAAGATTAGTACATTAAAGGCTCAACATCTGTGTAACAAGTGGGGATATAAATAAGTGAAGATAAGTAAATATCTGCAACTGCTGTCATGAGATATATATATTAGCCAAACAGGCAGACGTTTAGGGGATAGGGTCAGTGAACAGTTGTATAACATCAAATGTGATTCAGGCACTCTGGTCTCCTCCCATTTCAGATCTCCAGGCCATCATACCTCTGAGGACTTCCCAGTTAAGGCAGCATTTCTTGCTCCCTTAATATCCACAGTCGATTCACTTTGAAGAACTGACTCATAACCCATTTTGGCACTCTCCACCCTTGAGGTTTAAACTCTTTTCACTCTTTCCTTTAATCACTGACCTCCTCTTCCATTCTCTTCATGTGTCCTATCAATATTCCTTGCATGCTGCATATCTTTATTATATCTCCTGCTCATCTTCCCTATTTTCTCTTTTATCTCCTACTCTATGGCACACCTTTCATCCATCCTACCTTTTCTCCGTTTTAGCCAATGAGATTCTTTCTACCTGCCATATTGACTTTTTATCATGTGACTAACAGGCAGATAGATACTGGCCACTGTTCCACTTCCACCATCTTGTGATTTCAGATTATTACTTGACTTTTGTGTTTGTCTATGTATTAATATCTGTTATTATGTACCTCATGAGGGCTTTTACTAAAATATCATAGTTTGTCTTGTCTCTCTACAAGTTTAACTGCTGAATTTTATGTTTAATTTACTTCACATACATAATAACCAGGTGCTTCTTCTACCTTTCAGCTCCATGTGGAGCAAAGGTCTTCAACAAACACTTTCCAAGTCATTCTGTTTCCTGCCATTCTTTTAAGATCATTTTATGTCTTCCCCATCATCTTCATCCCTGGTTCCATCTGTCTTCTCCAAGAATTCCTTGATCTTCCTCTTTGTCTTTTCCCCTGGGGATTCCAAAAAAGGGCCTGTTATGTAATACTCTCGGTTGGCTTCCGCAGTGTGTGTCCTATCTAGCGTCATCATCTTTGCTGTATCTCTTTATCCACTGGTATTAGAAAAATGAGCTAGTAGCAATCAAAGACCAGTACTTTGTCATCAGGGTCAGTGAACCAGATCTGATCATGTCTCTACTGTATTGCCTCATGATGGTAATGGAAACAGGGCAGATCAATGGGGCCAAGAGAGTATGGCTTGAAGAAGGAAGCAAGTTGGTACCAAATAAAAATAAGTGTGCTGAAGCAAAATATGTTGAACCAAAGGTGCAAATATTATAACTGCTGGTTACTTTGATTAAAAAAAGCAGGGATGCTCGTAGATCAGTTTTTAACCTATGCTGACCTTGGAATTTCTTGTAATTGACAGTCAGTAAAAAATGGCTGAGCTAGCTGTGATGGAACTCCTCATCAAAACAATTTCTATGAAAATAGCACATGTTGTGTTACTATTTATAAATAATAATGGAGGCAGGGAATCCTTTATTCTGCCTTTTGGAGCTTGAAAGTCATGTAAATTAACTCAAGGTCATGTAAATTATCCTCGAGATAAATCATTTATGTGCATTATTGGTATGTTTTTTTTTAAATAAATTCTTTTATAAGTAACAGATGGATATTTTAATTTATTATGCTATTATTTTAAAATGTGTGAAATTTAGAAAAAATGTGTCAGGTCAGCTTCAGATATGGATGTAGGTCAGTGTTGCTGACTTAATTACTATTACGTCATAAATGACTATTGATTTTTATATAAACATCATAATAGCGTATAACTTCATTTGTTTTTTTGTTTTTTTTTTAAGAAAAACAGTTACACCTGGTTATGTTGAGTAAAATGGTAAGGACTGAAAAAGGGTTAAGTGATCATTTAGTGGCGGCCTCAGTAAGACTTTTTTTTTAACAAAACTATTTTCACTAGAGGTGTCCTTCTAAGCAAACTTATCAGCTTTCATTGTTCTAAAATACATGCCAACTAACATGCAAAATGTTTAACACTCATACCGATGATAATAATATATATTTGGTCATTGTGTCTAAGTTGTTTTTAATTCAGCATATTCCTGTTCTGTCCACCCAACAACTAACCCTTTTCACCGTCCACTTGTAAAAGAACGTTATATAATTGTAGATGTAATGTGTTGGGGTTACAGCAAACTTAAATATCGTCTCCTTTTGAGTACCGGGTTTGCCCTCCCTCTTTACTTCCAAATCTCTTGCCCAGACTTGTTAGTTTCCAAAGCCACCATTAGATGGTGGAATAGATTCTTGGCCAGCTGTTGGCTGCTTATCCTGACACAAGCAGTAAGTTACGAGTCACTGACCACTTTCAGTCCAGGTGCTGCTTGGTATTTTGACCCTTAGAAACTATTAGCAAGCTTCTTTGTCATGTATTTTGACCCTCAGAAACTATTAGCAAGCTTCTTTGTCATATATTTTGACCCTCAGAAACTATTAGCAAGCTTCTTTGTTACGTATTTTGACCCTCAGAAACTATTAGCAAGCTTCTTTGTCATGTATTTTGACCCTCCGAAACTATTAGCAAGCTTCTTTGTTATGTATTTTGACCCTCAGAACCTATTAACAAGCTTCTTTGTTATGTATTTTGACCCTCAGAAACTATTAGCAAGCTTCTTTGTCATGTATTTTGACCCTCCAAAACTATTAGCAGGCTTCTTTGTCATGTATTTTGACCCTCAGAAACTATTAGCAAGCTTCTTTGTCATGTATTTTGACCCTCAAAAACTATTAGCAAGCTTCTTTGTTATGTATTTTGACCCTCAGAAACTATTAGCAAGCTTCTTTGTTATGTATTTTGACCCTCAGAAACTATTAGCAAGCTTCTTTGTTATGCATTTTGACCCTCCGAAACTATTAGCAGGCTTCTTTGTTATGTATTTTGACCCTCAGAAACTATTAGCAAGCTTCTTTGTTATGTATTTTGACCCTCAGAAACTATTAGCAAGCTTCTTTGTTATGTATTTTGACCCTCAGAAACTATTAGCAAGCTTCTTTGTTATGTATTTTGACCCTCAGAAATTATTAGCAAGCTTCTTTGTTATGTATTTTGACCCTCAGAAATTATTAGCAAGCTTCTTTGTTATGTATTTTGACCCTCAGAAACTATTAGCAAGCTTCTTTGTTATGTATTTTGACCCTCAGAAATTATTAGCAAGCTTCTTTGTTATATTTTGAGAGGCATAAAGCCTGAGTTGCCCTGAAAGTAGTAAGGTTAATTTTTAAAATCAGTAATAAAATTGTTTTTGTTTTTTTAATGTTTCTAGGTAAAGGCCGAGGTCGTCAGGTGATTGCTGTTGCTAGAACAGCAGATTTGATTATTATTATGTTGGATGCAATGAAAGGAGAAATACAAAGGTAATAAAATGGGTAAAGTGAATGGTTTCATTCTTTTCTGTTGCATGCGAGGCATGGTACTACAGCTGTCACCTCATTAAATTATGTTCTAAACTTCATTCTGAACTCTTTACCCCAGAATTTATTTTTTAATAGTTTGGACAGAGCTGTCACCCTTTCTTTGAAAGGAGAGCTATTTTTAAAATTCTTTAAATTAAAACTTCTAAAATGTTTTGTTTTTCTCATATTTATCAAATTAAGGAAGTGCTGGAAACAGAAAACAGGAACGAAATGAATCCAGATATAATATTAGGTGTTTCTGTTGTAAATTTCTCAGAAAAGATCAATTTTAAACCAGGAACCAAAGATGCAGCAAATGATTTGTCAACAGTTAGTAACTCAGAGCTGACTGTTGGTATCAAGTTCTTCTGATGTTAAATGAGCTTAGGTGTGTTGTGTTGTCTTTTATTTTATAAAAAAAAAAAGTAAAGGTTCCCTCCACGCCTTGCTAGGCGTATGGGGAATATGTTGTTAGTGACGATATATTTCTATGACCACGGCACATTTTTGTTTGATGTGGTGGTATCATGTCAGGTCGCCTTTACTTCCCAGAAAAATCTCTGGTACCCGTCTATAGAGATTGGGTGAACCCCGGAGCCTTGTTAGTCAGAAGAAAAAAAATTGACATTTATAGTCAGCTCTAATATTTTCACTTTTAAGCCAAACACATCTAACTGGGTACTGAGTTGCCTTATCTGTTTGATTTCTGCCTACTTGGCCAGACTTGTCAATCTGTTTTCAGAGACACCACAAGGAGGTGGAATAGGTTCTTAATCAGCTGTTACATGTACCTTTTTTTTTAGGGCAGTCAAAGAGGACTCTACAATCACTTAAGCTAACATTTCCTCATGTATAACATATTGAGCTGTGACTTAAGGGTTTATTTGCTCTAGATTAGGGTTTTCTTATTGTGCTATATTCTATAAAACTATTGATAAAGAGATCACATATAGAAGCAAATATTTGTGTAGCTTTCTGCAATAGAAAAACATTAAACAGTTGCTGTATTTAATGTTATTTAACCCTATATTACGATACCTATCTGTGACTCTTTTTATTTATGATACCATTGTAAAAATTACTACTACTTGACTGTAACATTAGGTGCTCTAAAAAATAGTATTTTCTTTGAACTTTTGACACACAGCTGTGTGTTTACACTAGGAGAGATACTGGGACTCGGATTTTCTTGCTCAGAGTGATTTATGACCTGAATTTGCACGCTTGGACCAGATGTGCTACATTAGCATTGTCCATCAGCACGGCTGAGTCCATCGGCAACCTCATAGAGTTAGTCACTACATTTCCAGAGTTACAAAGGAAAGGGTTGTTTGTTGTCAGCCGACGATCCAGGAATCTTTCCTGGTCACCGTCAAAAAAAAAAAGGAAAACACCACAACACAAATTCCTTGAAAACTGGCAATTTTTTTTTTCGCATTAAACGAGATTGTATCTCGGGGGGGGGGGGGGGGGGGGGGGGGGTGTCCAACAACAAAGGAAACAAATCCAATACTCGGTGATCACAAGAAGTAGTAATTAGGAAGATACACGAAGGGGGAAAATGTTTGACTACAGCAAACTGTCAAATTTGGAAGAATTTGTATTTTGATGCAGTAATTTTTATGACGGTATCGTAATCTATGGTTAAATGTGCTGTAGGTCTTTGTTGTAGAGGTGTTAGTAGTAACAAATTTATGTTGTTTTGTTGTCTTTTTGTTACATTACCCAAATAAAGTCATTAACACCATATTTCTTTATCCTGTGATGAAGGTATGTTGGGATTTGTTCTTTTGCTTTCAGATATTAGTACATTTAAATAAATAGGTGGACTTTAGTTAACTTTAGTAGAACTGATGATCCAAGGTGAACGAGAGACTTATGTGTTCATTAGTGTTACATTAGGTTACCAGCAGCAGGTACAGGGTATCATCAAGTAGGCCTTTGTCAAAAATAACTTATGAAAACATGAATAAGCTAACTTAGTGAAATGTGTTTTTTTAAAGAAAAAATTAATTTATGTATTTATTGTAATACTCAGGTGCATATATAGAGTACCCAAATAACACTAGGGATATGAATAAAATAGCAACAGGGAAATATTGTCACAATTATGATGCAGAAATACAAGCAATAAAATTGGCAATAGAAAAACTGCTGAACTTAGCCCTCAGCCTATAGTGTTTTTGACAGATGCAAGATCAGTACTCCAGGCACTACAATCCAGAAAATTACCACATCTGCAGACCTTATTGACTGAACTCTGCAAGCACCACGGGTTGCCCTGCAGTGGATCCCATCTCACGGTGGAATACCAGGAAATGAGAAAGCAGATCAGTTGGCAAAGGAAGGTTCAACAGGCACACAACTAGATACACCAGATACATACCATCATAAGAAACAGATAATCAAATCAATCAGAGGACTACAAGCCCCAAATCAGGATGCCTTTCATAATATGAATAGATATGAACAAGTTATCATTATACGCCTCAGAACAGGACACAATCGACTCCATAGTCACATGTATACAAAATTCAAGATCAGCACCTCAACTACTTGTACATGTAGACAGACGCCCCAGACTGCTGAACACATACTTCAAGACTGCACTGAATATAGTAAACTGAGGAAAATCCATTGGCCCATAGATACAGACAAAACTATATGGGCCACTGCAAGAATTACAAAAGACAGTAACATTTATACAGGAAACGACATTGCAGATATAGACAATACTTCAGGCGAACGAAAGATAGATAGATTGTAATACTCTTTTAATAACTTTTATAAGTTTTAGTTACAATTTTAATGAAAGTTTAACATTTCATACACAAAAAAAACTATGGTATATATAGTTTTATTTTACATTTTAGCATCATTCTATTATTGGATATGATTTATCTTAATTATACTTACTGCAATAGATCTAGGAGATGGTTATATAGGAATAAGAAACTACAAGACTGACTTCCTTGTAAAGTAATTCTTACCTCTTGGCAAAGTAAGATGGATCCCTTGCACAGACAAAAACATGAAATCGCAAAGGAAAAAGAACTATTAAATTAACAGAGTTTTATAAAACTATGGAAGCATGCACACAATAAATAGTAGACAGCTATCTTCAAAGCCAAAAAAAAGGACATGGCAAAATGACAACATACATGCATATAGGTTTATGAATTGGTAAAACTGATGTACAGAATTTTTGCTTGCTTTTGGTGAGTGAATCACTCTCTCTTCAACCTCAGACTGTGGATTTATATTGAAACACTCATCATAATCCAAATATATTATTTTATAATTTTGACTGCGCAGAGAAGGCAAGATGGCTTTGCTTCTCAAATTAATTGACCTGAAGTAAACCATGCAGTTCATTGAAACTATATGTGGTTTTGAAGAATCATAGTATCTCATATTTTGATATATGTATTGTAATGTCTATTCACTAAAGATGTGTCTACAGTATGTAATTTTTTTTCCCATAGGGAGCTATTAGAGAAGGAGTTGGAAGAGGTAGGGATCAGGCTAAACACAAGGAAGCCAAATATTTACTTCAAGGTATGTCAGTTTTTGAAGTAAATCCCATAAAGTATTTAAGGTTTAACTAAACCGTGTGATCCCAATAGGGTAGCGTATTCAGCTTTGTGAGCAGGGACAGTTGTGGGTAGGATACTGTCAACCATCTATAGCTCACAGAGGTGAACCTTGACCCATGATATCATGCTGGTAGGGTTGCAGGTAGGTCTTCTCTAAATGGGGACCTTGGTAGACTAGTTAGGAAAATCACCCGACTCAGCTGCTGACGTTCGGACAACTTGTGTTCGATTCCCACTGGAAGCCTTGTGATGTTTACTCATAGCTGGATAGGCAACTGAGCACATATGGGTGAAAACTCACGTGCTAAGATGCCAATTCAAGTCTCGTAATTTACTTTTACCTTCTCTAAAGTTGGCTGTGCTTTAATCAAGATTTCATTCTTTGTCTGATTATTACCATTAATCCTTACAAGCAGTGCCATCCTGTCTTTATTCTGATATAGGAATCACAGAGAGTAACATTTAAAAAGTATTGACATATTATTTATGTGGAATATGTTGTGTCCTTTATTTTCAATTTTCTGCATTTAAAGTCAATTTTATAAAATAAAAATGCTTATGTTGAACACACAGTAATTTAAACACTATTAATTTCTATTCATTCTATCTGTGCACACCATGTGTCCATTAACTAATTATGTTTTTTTGTTACAACTGTATTGTGTTTCTATCTATCTATCTATTGACCTTTCGAGCCGTAACCGGCCCATAGGGCGTAGACCAAGATACACCTTCTCCTATATGAATTTTTGTTCTAGCAGTTTTCTTTTAAAGATATTTTATTAAATCTCGCCATCTGTCTCTGTTCTGTGCAAGCAGTTCTATCTCATTGAGGGAGCCGATTCCTGCTGCTCTTGCCTCTCTCATCAATGTTCTTCTCAGTGTCTCCCTGGGTCTTCCTCTTTTTCTTTTACCTGTTGTTTCCCATATGAGGGCTTGCTTTGCTATTCGATTATTATCTCTTCTCATCACATGTCCAACGTATGACCATCGTCTTTTCTTTATTACTGAAGATATTAGTGGTTGATTGGCGATTTCTCTAATTTCCTCGTTTGTTTTGAATTCGTTCCATTCTATACCAAGTATTTTCCTTAGACATTTATTTTCGAATGCGTTCAACTTTGTTTCTATATCTCTTGTTGTTTTCCAACTTTCACACGCATACGTAAGGGTTGATAGTACATTTGATTGTGTTTACTGTCAGCAAATTATTCTAGTTAATCAAGATTTGGCAGAATTTATTTCTTCTTAGCGTTCACCCATTAAGTGGGCATGGATGCATTGTGTTGCTAGTTTACTGCAAAGCTGTGCTATCTGCGCCTTTAAGTTCAATACATCTGTCTTCAACGTGGGTAGATTTGCTTTAAAAATTTTTGCTCAGAAAGTTGCCATTTTTAGCCTACTCTTTTTGACTTTTAACTGCCAAAAGTTCTTTAATGTGCGCAAGTGCACACTGGACCTCCAGTCTTTCACCATTTTCTGAGAGGGTTAGACATTGGATCTCACTACCCAGAAACCGCGGGAGAGTACAGCCATAAAGAAACCACAAATTGGATGTAAAAAAATTTCCTGTGGCAGAATTTGAACCTGGGACTTTCTTGTCCAGAGTGTAGATTCTTACATCTAGACCACTCATTCATCCACTGAATTTATTTAACTTTGACATACATTTATATTTTCTGTTCACAGCAAAAGAAAGGAGGTGGTATATCCTTCAATGCAACATTACCTTTAACAAAAACCAATGAAAAAATGGTGCAGTTGATCTTACATGAGTACAGTATCCTTTTATTGATGATTTCTACAGCACAATTTGAGCATTTACTTGCTGCAATAAAATATTGTATTCCCTGGGACTATCACCAAACTTGTTGAACGGTAAGCATTTGCAAGAACAAGAAAAAATTATAATCAATTCAAAGATGTATACAGCTTCAATGAAGTGTCATTTGTTTTGTCATTGGTTCTTCATGAAAGTTGAGTTCCTTAATCTATATACAGAAATATTTAATGCTGAAGTGCTGTTTAGAGAAGACTGTACATCTGATGAGTTTGTGGATGTCATCCTTGGTAACAGAGTTTATATGCCTTGCCTCTATGTAAGTAAACACATATTCATTACATACTCCATCACCAGTAAACAGTACCTACCACTCAAAGCAATGGCCACACAAATTCTCAATTTTATTCATTTTATATATTTTTTATAGTGACACATCTATTCTCTATCCACCTTGTTTATTTTTTGTTCCAGACATTTCTCTTGATATTTTCAAAAGTTAAATGTCTATTTCAAAGTATAATTGAGTAAATGGCTGCAAATCTTGATTGGCTTAATTGTCCTCATTAATGACACATCTTCATCATTTTTTTTTGGTGTTTGCAAGCTTTCACCTCTGGCGAAGTCCCTAGAGTCTAGGAACAGAACTTTGTGTGTTAATCCATTTTTTTCCTGGCAGACCTGTGCACAAGGGTCCCTCGAGCACAGGCAGATAACTCCATCTTCAGATGTATTATATTTTTTTCGTCAATGAGTAATTGAAGTTTCAAGCCAGACCATGCTGCTGAGACTAGGTGTGGTTGCTGCAGAGAGAAATTACAATTAAATTTTCTAACTGGTTCAGCCAAGATTTGAACTCACAACCTCTCTGTCTCCAGACCGACAACTTACCTCGAGATCAGCCAGTCCCCATTTTCATCATTTGCATCTCAGACATATAACTTACTTAACTCAGACATTAACTATCTATCATTTCAATATTATATTGATGTGTCTAGTCTATGTAATAAACAATTTACATTGAATCCAGCATCTGTTTAGTTCCATATTTTTCAATTTACACCTTTTTTTTTCCATTTATTTTTTTTTTAAGGTTTACAATAAAATTGATCAGATTTCTATCGAAGAAGTTGATAGACTGGCCAGACAGCCACACACAGTTGTCGTGAGGTGAGAATTACTTGGCTCTTCATTTTCATAATTTGTATGGGTCAATTACATTTTTGTCATTGAGATCTCAGCCTGCATATTGATAAAAGAAATTAATCTGATCAGACATACACAAGTAAATGAAACTTGCAAGCCTCAGAAAGCTCTGTCCATCAGCAGAAGCAAATCTTCTAGTTCAAGCAGCCTTCTCCCTTGCAGAAATACTGAGAATACAAATACAGTTGAATGTTAGGGGTATAAGATATTTACAAGAAAAATAAACAAAATAAAAGAATGTTTGTTTGAAAATTATTATGTGTCATTTTAATTTAACCTGTTACAAAAACATGTCAATGTTTGGTTCATTGTAACATCATTACTGTTATGTTTCATAAGGTATATATTTTTTTTTTTCATGATTCATGTTTCCATTATTTCGCAGTGTTTTATTATTGTATCCACAGTTGTAACATGAAGATGAACCTGGACTATTTACTGGATCAGGTCTGGGAGCATTTGGCCTTGTTGAGAGTTTACACAAAAAAGCGTGGAGGTGATTGATTTTTTTTCTTCTCTTATTCCGTATTATAAATTTCAAGTCAATAGATGCCCAATAAATGCAGCGCCAATGGGTTTTAAATATTATATTTGTTATCAATCATCTTTTATTTTTAGTCCTCCTTCCTCATTGATAGCTATTATTTATTTTTTTTAAAAATATATTAAACATCAACACACTTCTGTGAGTCCTGATAATTCAGGTCAACTAATTACATTTAACACTTTTTTCCAGCCATATTATCAATCAACCAAATGTTTTTTGTTGCATATTTCTGTTTTAAAAAAAAATAATTTTAAGGGTGTAAAAGTTTAAGATTTTTTACTTAGAATGTTTACTTTATTGAATGTCTGTTTGATGTCTAGTTTTATTGATTTTCTACTCTTTTTTTTTTCTGACAATGAATTTGTTACTTTTTAGCTTTATAATTTTTTGCACTGTTGTTTTCCATGGCCATTCTAGTTACACTTTAAGAAACACTTATGTGATCTAAACTATCATGTTATTTCCAGCACACAACAGAAGAGCAAAGTTAAATTATGCTTAACTTTTTGAGTAGATGAGCTGAGTATTTGCTAGTGACTCTAGAAGCTTGTCATCCATTTCTTTTGACTCACCTTATCTGTTTTTTTTTTCCTTTTATGCATTCACCTGATGATTGCTGAAGAAATGAATAGCTTTTCTTGATCATCCTCCTTTAAGCTCAGATTACAGTACCTTCGTAAAAATGGTGATCTCAAAATAAAAATTCTTACAATTTGACAGTTTGTCACACGTAAACACTTTTTCTCACTTTGTACCTTCCTAATTTGTAAATCAAAAAACCTTCCATTGTTGTCTGGTTTGCAGCATAACTGTGATAGTTATGCCTTTCAGCCTATCACATGTGACCTGAGCATGGCAGTGTGAAGTATTGGGTTGACTCTACTCTCGATTCCTCTTCTCACTTGGCTAGACTGGTTAGCATGTTTCTAGGGCATAACAAAGAGGTTGAGTAGTTTCTGGATAGTTCTGGCTCACGATCCTGACACAAGGAATCAGTTGAGAGTTGCTGGCCCATTTCATGTCTGGTGCTGACAGGCTCTTTCACCCCACAATTAGCTGTTCTGAATGGCGTAGGTGTTTGTACATGAACCAGCATTTGCAGGAAACACTAATACATATATGTTCTTCTCTCTGGCTTAGGAAACTAATCTTACTAAAGTCTTCATGGAGACCAGCTTAGTTAATATCCTCAAGATTGTCTAATGTAAAAAAATTTCAGATCTTGACAGCACCTGGAACTCATAACTGACTGGTTGCATTAGGATCAGTAGCAACACCTGAACAATATTCTTTTTCACTCCTACAATGTGCCTCTGGAAGCAGACTAATTAATCTGACCGAACCAGTCTGACCAAACGAATAGAAATCAAAGAGGGAAAGCAATTCTGTACTAAAAATGCTATGCCTTAAGTTGAATGTCCTGAACCAAAAGGCACAGATAGTGGTGAATGCTGTAGACCATAACACAGTGCATTGCACCCATTTAATGCTCTTTTTTTAAGTGCAGAAAATGAAATGGAGTAATCATTAAAAGAATGCAGAAGAAGAATTAAATTCAGTAAATAGTAGCAAGGACATTACTGGGATTTGAACTTATTACCTTCTTTGGTTTATATCGACCGATAGTTGGAACAAAGTCAGGAGAATCCATGATCAAATGCTAGAAGCATAATGTGATTAGTTCACTTCTTTGATGTGTCCACAGTAACTCATTTTTCTAACCTTCTTTATCACATCTTTTTTTACACACATTGGTTAATTCACTTCTTTTTTTTTATATCGGTAACTTTTTTATCTAGCATGAGTAAAGACAATTGTAAAACGCTATATTACAAGCTGTTCCTCCCATATTGTCTCTCTTCTAAAATAATCTTGTGTTAATTGTATCATTAATCATTTTGTTGGCTTCAGTTTAATACATTCATCTGTAGAAAGATACTTGTTGCATTTCTTCATTATTATTATTATCACATTTCTTCATTATCATTGTCACATTTCTTCATTATCATTGTCACATTTCTTCATTATCATTGTCACATTTCTTCATTATCATTGTCGCATTTCTTCATTATCATTGTCGCATTTCTTCATTATCATTGTCACATTTCTTCATTATTATTGCCGCATTTCTTCATTATCATTGTCGCATTTCTTCATTATCATTGTCACATTTCTTCATTATCATTGTCACATTTCTTCATTATTATTGCCGCATTTCTTCATTATCATTGTCGCATTTCTTCATTATCATTGTCGCATTTCTTCATTATCATTGTCGCATTTCTTCATTATCATTGTCACATTTCTTCATTTTTATTGCCGCATTTCTTCATTATCATTGTCGCATTTCTTCATTATCATTGTCACATTTCTTCATTATCATTGTCACATTTCTTCATTATTATTGTCACATTTCTTCATTATCATTGTCACATTTCTTCATTATCATTGTCACATTTCTTCATTATTATTGCCGCATTTCTTCATTATCATTGTCGCATTTCTTCATTATCATTGTCGCATTTCTTCATTATTATTGTCACATTTCTTCATTATCATTGTCACATTTCTTCATTATCATTGTCCATTATCATTGTCACATTTCATCATTGTCACATTTCTTCATTATCATTGGTTTCCTTACCTATCCCTTGCTTTAGTGATCTGTTGGAGCACCATCAACTAATGCAACTGTTATTTTAGTTTTCTCTATTTCTCATTGTGGCAGAGTCAATACTTATCCATTTGTTCTATATAATCATTCCAGTTATTCTGTCTGCCTTTACACAAAATCACAATCTCATTTCTCGGTATATTATTGATTAGTAAAATTATTTTTACTGTACAGACAGTCCTAGTTACATGACACCAATGCATACCTTTAAACTTACAAGAATTTTCATTACTTTGTATGAAATTTTCTTTAAAAATTATTTTCAATCCGTACAAGATATCTGTAAAGAAACTACAGACTGTGTGACTTTTTGCATTTTTTATTTTTAACAAAAATCTACAATTTATATGTAACAATTTTACGAAAAATAACTTTTTTTTCAGTTATTTAAAAATGTGTGCAAGTGCTTGAAAGTAATTCTGGAATAATTATTTATGAGAGTTATCCAAGACAGTATTAAAAGTATTACAATTTTAACTCCACTAAAAAATCCATGAGTTTTTTTTTTTTTTTTTTTTTTTTTTTTTTTTTAACTTTATAAGGATGGCATATAAGCCTTTAAAAAAATGACAAGGCGTACACATGTCCTGTATGTACTGTCACTTTCATCAGATACCTAAGTATGAGTTCTAATGGATCTCTGGTATACATGTCCATTGACTCAACTTTCATTCTTACATTGTGTCAGGCTTGAATACAACATACTCAGATTTATAGCTTCATCAGTTGTGAAAGCAGTATAGAAGTAGAGCATTTCTCACAACCAATAGTTCATATACTTGATTTCTGGTAGAACCAACCACTCAAACTGACCCAGCTGTAGAAATGGGTAACTAACTCACAGAGTTAGGAAAATTGGTATCAGTGAGGAAGAACACTAGCCGCCTCATCTCTGAAAACTGTTTCATTATTTTTTTTTTAAGCCTTCAACTATCATTGTATCAACATCCAAAATGTGTTCATTGAGTTCATTCAAGTTGGTTTGCCATTTAATAAATGAATTACTAATTTGCTTGTTTGCACTCCCCTGATGACTAAAGGAGTACAGCTCTTCATCATCTGCCCCTAAAAGGACGTTAAGTGGGCATGTCTGCATTGCTTTTTGGTTTGCAGTATAACTGTGATAATTGTGCCTTTTGACCCAACACATCTGACTTCAGCACAAAATTTTTGAGTACTGGATTGTTTTCCCTCTTCGATCCCTATTCACTTGGTCTGACAAGACAGACTAGTCTGTTACTGAAGGCACCATGGAGAAGTGAAGCAGAGTCTGGATGGTTCTGGTTCACCAATACTGGCGCAAGCCATCAGCTGGGGTCGCTGACAACTTCCAGCTCTGCCGCTGTGAGGATTGCCTTCACCTCCATTTACTAATTTGAACGAAATCACACTAACATGAAGCTGCAAACCTACACACCCATGAAACTGAAGACTCATTCTCTTTCATAATGAGATCATCTCTGTGATGTAATATATAACTATGAAATGCTACAAAATATTGGTAATTCTTTATTTTATTTTGTTAACAGAGCGGCCAGACTTTGAAAGTGGGCTTATTCTTCGCCAGGGTGCCACAGCAGAACATGTGGTAAGAAAATTATAAACTTTTACTTTTGCTAATAAATGACGAGGCTTAAAAAAGAAATAACTGCAATAAAATTTTAATAGTGGTAACATTTAATATGTTAAGAAGTCAGAAACTTTTAAGAAATCTAAATGTTACAAAAAACTGTTTATTATTTGCCGGTGATGTATGATTATGTGACAGAGTTGTAACATGATCTTCTCTTCTTAGTTCTCATCTTTTAAGTTGGGATGGATTGTGTTGCTATCTTAAGGGAACGGACCGGATCTGTGCCTTTCAGCCCAACACATCTGTCCTCAGCATGGATGAGTAGATTTGCTTAACAATTTTTACTAGGACCGCAACCTTTTTTGGCCTATTCTTTTTTACTTTAAATTACCATGGGTTCTTTAACTTGCCCAAGTGCACGCTGGACTTCCTGTTTTTCGTCGTTTTTCAAGAGAGCGAGACAGTGGATCTCACTACCCAGAGACCAGGGGAGGTTAAAGCCACGAAGAAACCATGGATTCAATTTTTTTTAATTTTCACCGCCTGTGATAGGCATTGAACCCAGAAGAGCTGATGTCTTACTTCTTGGCCACCCAGGCCCCACAATCTAACATTCAAATATTCTTTTTCCTAAATTTATCTTCATTGTTCTTATGCAAATCTTTCTGTTGTGATAGTCTGGACACAGGAAACAACCCTGAAAAAGAAGATTTCTTGCATTGGTTTCCTTTTATTTTCTTGTATATGGATCTTCTTTGTCCAATGGATTCTTTACAACTCCAACAAAATGACATTAGACTTCTTAAGTGCTAAAAAGTCTGTTGCAGGTCCGCAATAGGGAGGTGGAGATCTTGATCAGATGTTGTTCTGTATCCTGATGAATGCTATGAGTTGCTGACCACTATTGGGCAATGTAAGCTCATATTGGCATTCTAAAATAAATTTTGTGCATGAATTATGTTCTATTATTTTTAATACTTTCTTTTATTTATTTACAATTAAACAGTCATTTATCTGCAAATTTCATCAAAAATTTCAAGTTTCATTTCATTTTTTCAAGTTCACTTACAGCTTCATGTATTTGTTAGGATGGATTTTACACAAATTAATTCCACCCTGTTTTTTTTTATCTGTCACGAGTTGAGTTAAAATATTAGTCTTTATGTGTATATTATTGTAAATTATACCCTTTTCATTGCAGTGCCATGTGATCCACAGAACTATAGCTCAGACTTTCAAATATGCACTAGTTTGGGTAAGTGCAAAACTGAATTTTTTCATCATCATCATCGAGTGCCTTCTCCGCAACGAAGGTTAGCTACCTTGGATCGCCATTCTACTATGTTTCTTGTTTTGATGGTGCAGACAGTCATAGATTGACTTGTCCATCTTTTGATGTTACTCGTCCATGTTAGTCTTGGTCTGCCTCTGCTTCTTTTACCTTGTATTTTCCCTTCCAATATTACTTTTAGTAGGCTGTTGTGTCTTTTAACATGCCCCAAAAATTTCATTTGTCTTGTCTTAATTGTATTTAGTAGTTCTCTTTTTATTTTTAGTTGTTTTAAAACTTCATCGTTTGTTTTCTTTTCTTTCCATCCAATTCTACCTATTCTTCTAAATCCACATTTCAAAGGCTTCAATTTTCTGTTCTGTTTTCTTGTCTAATGTCCATGTTTCTGCACTATACAGGAATATTGAGAAGATGTAACATTTTGCCATTCTTAGTTTCAGCCCTGCTGATATTTGTTTTGTTGTTAGTATATTTTTCATGGCATTAAAATTACTTTTTGCCATACCTATTCTTTTGTTTATTTTCAATTTTACATTTTCCATCATTGGTTATAGTATGTCCCAGGTAGTTGTAGCTCTGGACTGTCTCCAGATGTATTCCCTCAACTGCGATATTTAATTGTAGGTCTTGAGAATTTTCTTTGTTTATGATCATAGTTTTAGTCTTTTTGATATTCATTTCTAGTCCATATTTTTTTGCTTGTTATGTTTATCACATTACACATTGTTGTAGGTCTTTAGGTATTTCTGCTAGTAGAACAGTATCATCAGCATATCTTAGGTTATTGATTATTTTTACATTAATGTTTAGGCCTGGCATCTCAGATGTTTTTAAAGATTTGCTCAGTGTATAGATTGAACAAGCTTGGTGATAGGATGCATCCTTGTCTTACTCCTCTTTTTATGTCCATGGGTGTAGAGTTCTCCTTGTTATATTTTATTATTGCTGTTTGCTCCCAGTACAAATTACATATTAGTCGTATGACTGTGCCGTCTAGATTTATATCCTTTAGGCAGTCTATAAGTTGGTTATAGTGTATGTGAAATTTTGAAAATACACCCAAAGTTTTTCTTAAAGAATTGTTATAGTTTACCAGAATATTTCTTTCTCTCTGTCTGCATTCACTCTTCTCAGTTTGCCCTTAAATAACATTAAGTAGGCATAATTGTTCTTTGTCACAGTTTACAGCAGTTCTGCTCCTTTTGGCACAACTCTTTCTACTTCAGAATAATATTTGTTATACAGAAAATGATAAAAGATAGGTTCCATAACAGCGTTAAGAAAGCCAAAACCTATCCATGAGCAGATATTAATTCAGATCACAATCCTGTAATGATGAAAATTAAAATCAAACTAAAAAGAAACAAACAAAAGTCTAATTCATCAACAACACCACTAGATATAACAGCTTTAAATCAAAAAGATATTAAAGATACTTATACAATACAAGTAAAGAACACATATCAGAAGCTGCTAGAAGAAGGAATCAAGCAATACAGAAGAGAACATCCTGATGAAAAAGTCACAACCAAATCATCATCATGTGCCATTCCGGTTGGCGTAGGCGATCATGTCCTTCCACAATCTTCTATCTACAGTGCATCGTATCAGTTCTGTTGTTGACTGTTTTCCATGCCATGACACCAAACTATCCAGTATTTTCTCTCTTTGTCGTCCACGATCTCTCTTTCCATTTATTTTGTCAGTTGTAACCAAGTATTCCAACTTTCCTCTTCTCATGATGTGCCAGAAAAATGTTGATTGTTTCTTTCTGATGTTTTTTAGGAGCTGCCTTTTTGTGTTTGCCTCTTTGAGAACTTCCTCATTGGTTTTTTTTTAGCTGTCCAGGGAACTTTGAACATTCTTCTGAGAAATCCCATCTCTATGGCCTCTAATCATCTTTTCATTTGTTTGTCTACTGTCCATGATTCGATTCATCATTCACAACCAAATGGCAGTGCATAAAGAAAAACATACAAGAAACCAGCGACACCTTCCCCAAAAACAGAAAAAAACAAAAATAGATAACTAACACCATCTTAGAAAAAATGGAAGAAAGGAGTCAAGCGAAGAACACTGCCCAATACAATAAAATAGATAATGAGATACGCAAAATGTGCAAAAAGGCAAAAGAAGACTGATTCCGCCAAAAATGTATAGAAATAGAAACTATGGAAAGCAAACAAGACTTAAGAGGAATGCACACAGAAATAAAGAGAATGACTAATAAAGATAAAAAAGCCACTGAAAGTGGATGCATTGCAGACAAAAAAACGAAAAATGCTAACAGACAATAAAGATATAACAGAACTATTTTATGATCAAAGGGACAAGAAACCAATTATAAAATGTACATCAAGATTATAAAATCTGAGGTGGAAAAAGCTATAATAAAAACAATGAAAAAGGAAAAAGCAGCAGGACCTGACAGCATACAGATAGAGATGTGAAGACAGCATACGATCTACAATCACTTAATGAAATAAACATGACAAGCAAAAAATATGGACTAGATATGAATATCAAAAAGACTAAAACTATGATCATAAACAAAGATAATACTCAAAACCCATACGTAGATATCAAAGTTGAAGGAATAGACCTGGAGACAGTTCAGAACTACAACAACTGTTACATCTTCTCAATATTCCTATATGGTGCAGAAACATGGACATTAGACAAGAAAACAGAACAGAGAATTGAAGCCTTTGAAATGTGGATATATAGAAGAATAGGTAGAATTGGATGGAAAGAAAAGAAAACAAATGATAAAGTCTTAAAACAACTAAAATTGAAAAGAGAACTAATAAACACAATTCAAACAAGACAAATGCAATTTTTGGGCCATGTTAAAAGACACAACAGCCTAATAAAAGTAATATTGGAAGGGAAAATACAAGGTAAAAGAGGCAGACCAAGACTAACATGGGCGAGTAATATCAAAAGATGGACAAATCAGCCTATGACAACCAGTACCATTAAAGCAAGAGACAAAGCAGAATGGCGCTCAATGGTAGCCAACCTCTGTTGCGGAGATGGCACCTGATGATGATGATAATACTGAGTTGCCTTTCCTCCTCAATTTCTTATTGCTTGGCCACACTAGTTACTCTGTTTCCAGAGCCGCCATGGGCAGATGGATTAGGATCTTGGTTGCTTTTGGTTCATGGATCATTATGCAGGAGCCAGCTATGTGTTTCTGATCACTTTAATCCAGTGTGTGGCCCCACCAAAATGGTTCACATCTTCCAATATAAATTGCAGATTAATGGGTATTTTAATATTGCCAATTCAGGGGCCAAGACGCCCATCAGGCAACTGAGCTGAGTGCTATCATCGACCCACAGCTGATTAACTGCATGTATGAGAATCTGCTAGTAACAAAACTGTTCAAGACCTAGCATTGCATCCAAAAACGGACTAATCTGGCCAAGCTAGTAGGGATTGAAAAGGGAAGGCAACCAAGTACTTAAAAATGCTGTGCTGAAGTAGGATATGTTGGGCTGAAAGGCATAAATGAACCATAACACATCTATGCCTACTTAAGTAATTTAAAAGACAGATAAAAAAGATGGTTATTCATTTAAGAGAAAAAGATATGTCAGTTCAATCAGAAGAAGGTACTAAGTTCAATGTCCACCACAAGCAGTGGAAAAAAAAAAAATTTTTATGTGGTTCTGGGTAGTGAGATCCAATGTTTAGCCCTCTCAGAAAACAGTGAAAAACAGGTTTCATAGGCATTGTACACACATTAAAGAGCCTTGCAGTGGGAAATTAAAAGAATAGGGAAAAAATGGCAGCTGCCTGAACAAAATTAATAGGGAAAAAATGTACCCAAAATGTTAAAACTCTCGATGATAAAAATATGAGAGTACATCTGAAGTCAGAGAATATCTGCCTGTGTAGCAGAGGACACCTGAGCACATGGCTGCTGGTGTAAAAAAAAAATCGGAAAATGTGATATTCACACAAAATTCAAGTCCTTTAGGACTTTAGCTAGAAATATAAAGTTGGTAAACGTAAACAAAGTTCTTTTGAAAATATGAATTTCTCTCTTTTTATTTTAAACAGGGCCAGAGCACCAAATACAATCCTCAGAGAGTGGGTCTGAGTCACTCAATGGCAGATGAGGATGTCATACAGATTGTGAAAAAATAGTCACAAGTTTGATTTGTTGACAGTTTTCCATAAAAGTAATGTGATTAGACTGCTTCCAGTGATGTCATAAACTTGAAATATTGTGATAGGTGAATGTTTGTGAATGTTTCGGTGTGATCACTTTTGACTCTAATATAAGAAATAACATATTTATTGAGCACCAACCAAAAATTAAGAATCTAGAAAGTATTTAACTCTTTCAATGCTGAAGGTTTTTAATCACTGCAATGGAAGAGTTTTTGGAGACAAAATTTTTCATGGACCTTATGGTTTTAAATATCAGTCTACTTGCTTTATATTTATCCAACACATAACATATTGTGTGTGGATTAATTGAACAAAGGAATTAGATTTCACCAATTAAAAGATACTACAGGACATGTAGAAAGAAAAATGGGGGATAAATTACCAAAACAAAAACAAAAAATTGAAAATGTACAATTAAGACCATAATTACCAACATAAATTTTGGGTCAAAGTAATTAAAATTAATTATTTTGTGAAGAAGAAAAAATACTCAGCAGTATATCTTCAAGCATCCATGAATGTTTTGTATATGTAGCATAAAAATAACTTTCATTTGTCATCCACATTCAAGATGTATTGTATTCCTCTTCACTGTAATCTTCTTGATTACAAATACCCAACATAGGACCATATTTTTTTTTCCTAAATCCAGACCAGAATCACTCAAGCCACTCCTGTTGTTGGTTATCAATACATAAACACTCTTGTTGTTGGTTATCAATACATAAACACTCTTGTTACTAGAAAATTAAAATAAAATTAATTTACTGGCTTCTTTGAGCGTCATCAATTGAATTCTAGCATTACTACTACTCAATGCTATTTTGCTCAGCTGATTTTTGTCAACGATAAACACTGCTAACCCAAATGGAAAATCATATTCTATAACCGATTTCTTTGTAAACACCTCCTTTTACCCCAGTCACGCCAAGTGGCGTATAGGGAAATATGGTGTTAGTGACCGTATATTTTACAGACCTTCAGCACATGATTTTTGGGGTAATGTGGTCAGTATTGCGCCCGTGCTTCTTTACTTTCCCAGAAAAAAATCCGGTACCCATTTAAGGCTGGGTGAACCCGGAAGCCGTCGGTTGGGATTGAACCCTACCCCTTGTCCGTGGTAGTCCAGTTCACTAACCATTGAGCTATCGCGGTTCCCATTGTAAACACCTCAGGAAGAAGGAACTCTCCAGTCAGTAATGTTTACAGGAAACCATATGAAATAGCAAATTTAAAAGTTGAAATATGATTTACACAAAACAGATTGAATATGACACAGAGTGCAGTGGATATATTTGACTGAAATTTGTGTGATGCAGGATGCGGTGATTTATATGGAAAGAGTTAATAGTGCAAAACTCCAAAAGAAAAGGTTTTTAATAAAGTGAAGCAGAAAATGGAGGTCCGGCAGAAAGAACCTTTATCTCAAGTGTAGTAATGATTTACAAAACATATATTTGTGAAAGAAACTGATTGTCCATAGCATGATATTGGTGACAATTCTAGATATGTTTCAGAAGAAATTCTATTTATTTTTTGCCATAATTGTAGGCTTGCTAAAATTGTAATTTTCACATAGTTCTGACTGGTATATACTCTGGTGGTGGTAGGGGGCTGGGTAAATAAAACAAGTAAAGAGCCCCATCCCACCAAGTGGCGTATAGGGAATATGGTGTTAGTGACCATAGATTTTACAGACCTTCGGCACATGATTTTTGGGGTAATGTGGTCGGTATTACACCTGTGTTGCTTTACTTTCCCAGGAAAAAAATCTGGTACCCATTTAAGGCTGGGTGAACCCGGAAGCCGTCGGTTGGGATTGAACCCTATCCCTTGTCTTTTGTATTCCAGTTCACTAACCACTGAGCTATCACGGCTCAGGGGGCTGGGTGTTCTACAGTTAAGACGTCAGCCTCTGGACAGGAACGTTCTGAATTCAAATCCTACAACTGGAGGTAGGAATATTTCTCTTTGAATCCATGGTTTCTTCATTACAGTACCCTGCCATAGTCTAGCTGGAGGTGGAAATATTTCTCTTTGAATCCATGGTTTCTTCATTACAGTACCCTGCCATAGTCTAGCTGGAGTGGAAATATTTCTCTTTGAATCCATGGTTTCTTCATTACAGTACCCTGCCATAGTCTAGCTGGAGGTGGAAATATTTCTCTTTGAATCCATGGTTTCTTCATTACAGTACCCTGCCATAGTCTAGCTGAAGGTGGAAATATTTCTCTTTGAATCCATGGTTTCTTCACTACAGTACCCTGCCATAGTCTAGCTGGAGGTGGAAATATTTCTCTTTGAATCCATGGTTTCTTCACTACAGTACCCTGCCATAGTCTAGCTGGAGGTGGAAATATTTCTCTTTGAATCCATGGTTTCTTCATTACAGTACCCTGCCATAGTCTAGCTGGAGGTGGAAATATTTCTCTTTGAATCCATGGTTTCTTCATTACAGTACCCTGCCATAGTCTAGCTGGAGGTGGAAATATTTCTCTTTGAATCCATGGTTTCTTCACTACAGTACCCTGCCATAGTCTAGCTGGAGGTGGGAATTTTTCTCTTTGAATCCATGGTTTCTTCATGGCTGTACCCTTCCATGGTCTAGCTCTCTCAAGAAACAAGATGTCTCCAATTCAGAACTCTTGGCAGTTAAAGTTAAAAGTGGTGTGCCAAAGTGACGCTGCCAAGGTATAATTGTTAAGCAATTAAAATTCTCTTCTTATTGAAGGCAGTTGCAGCAGACTGAAAGGTGCAGGTATTGACATTTGTCATAAACGAGCGACATCATCCATGTCCACTTAATTGGTGAAAGCTTGAAAATGTGGCTGTTTTGTTTGAAGTTGTAGACTGATTTCTTTGTAGTTCAAAATGTTTATAAATGTATGTTTCTTATATCTCAATAATTCTTTAACATTGCATAGCTTTCCATTCAGAAAATGTCCATGATTGGTAAAACTTCCTAGATTTATTTCTTTCTTGAATGCCATTTTTTATAGAAAAAATATGGACAAAAACACCATGCTCCCTCATACAATACAACATGAAAGTAGAAAAAAGTGATAACCCACAAGTGTCTCTTACAAGATGCATGCAGTGAAGGAGATACTGTATGACTTACAGCTAGCTGCTGGCTGTAACCTGTGAACCAGAGCTGTTCAAGACCTTCCTTGACCTTCTTTCTGAGTCCTGGAAAACAGGCTAACTTAACGAGCCTGGTAAAATAAATAGGATCAGAAACAAGTTGCAAACTTTGGGGTGCTGTAAAAATACAGTGATGAAGTTGGCTAATAATATTTGTTTTTGTTGAAACACAATTAAACGAAGCTTTTAGCACTCAGATCTTCATTGCTGTCTAGCACTTTTAAAAAAATGAAGTTTGAAGAGAGACTTATCTTGCTTTCTATAAATATTTGTAATATATTTACCTATTCATTTGCCATGAAAAGAGCATATGTTGCTTTGTGTCACAGTTTACAGACAGGACATGATCTTGTTCCATTCATTTTGACACTTACAACTTCAAGGACCATAGATCTTTTTAGACTAGATTTTACTTCCTTCTTCAATCCCTATACATGACCAGGCTTATGCCATGTGCTTTGGAGCAGAACCTAAGTTCTGGTTCGCTGACCTTATTGTCAGATGTCAATTATAGACTACTGTAGGTTCATATGTTCTTCACAATTTAGGTTCCTATTGCTATTAATAATGAGTCAAAGAGGATATGCTTGTTTACTTGCATTTGCCCGATAATTAAAGGAATACACCTCTTCGTCATCTTCCCTTAAAAGGATGTTCATTGGGTATATATGTTTTGTGTTGTGGTTGGCAGTAGAACTGTGGTGTTTGTGCCTTTAGTCCAATACATCTGACTTCAGCATGACGTTTTGATTAACAGGTTGCCTTCCCTCTCGATCCCTACTCACTTGACCAGACTAGACTGATTAGTCTGTTGGTAGTGGCACCACAAAGAGGTGTAGGGTCTAGATAGGTCTGGTTCACTGATCCTGACACAAGCCATCAGCTATGTTTCACTGGCAATTTCAGCTTTGGTGCTGTCTGGTGCCTTGGCCTCCAAAAGGGGATGTCAATTTAGCTTTCTACACAATTAAAGACAATTTTATTTGTGGTGCAGGGATCTGTATTTTCTTTATTTCAAGTTAGTACAAAATGTGCACTGTAGCAGTCAGTCTCATTTATGGCATACGTAAGCTATTGTTACTGAACTAAGGGGAATATGTCTTGTGCTAGTCTAAACAGCCCAATCAGCAAGAGAAATCATCTTAATTTTTTTGCAATGTTTTAATCAGCTTCAAAAGACTATCATTCATGGTTATTATGTTTCTTTCAGTAATACTAAGATCTAAGAAATCTAAGAAGAGTACAAAGTATTATAGTACCTATGTCATCAATCACATTTGTTTTATATCATATTTCCTGGAAACTGATCAGTATCAAATAAATACCTTCTTGTAATTGTGAGACATTATCCTTATCTGTTTGTGATTAATTTCCTTTTGTTATAACAAAATTGTATTTTTTTTTAATTTTCAAAATATAAAATGGTGAAATGGTGAAGATTTTGGAAACAGGATCTGCTTTTTCAACACATTGAAACAGAAGATTATACAGGCAGGAGACGAAAAACAAATATAATTTTCCCTTGCCTCTATATATATGGCCCTGGAGGAGTGGTTGGTCTCAATGCAGGACGCCGACCTCGAGATAGAGGTTGTGGGTTCAAATTCCGGCTGCACCAGTTGGGATTTTTATTCACAATTTTTCTCTGCGGCAACCACCCCTGGTCTCACCAGCGAGGCCCGGGTTGAAATGTCAATTACTCATCAACTGAAAAAATATAAGTACCTCAGAAGACAGAGTTATCTGCCTGTGAGGCGAAGGACCCCTGTGCACATAGCTGCCAGGGAAAAATGGATTAACATGCACAAATTCAGTTCCTAGTCTCTAGGGACTTCGTCAGAGGTAAAATCTCTTAAAAAAAAAATATATATATATATATATATATGGCCTTTGGTGTCTTGACAGACGGCTGGTAGCAAGCAATCAAGATAAGTCAGTAGTTTGGTAAATATTAGTGACTTAAGCTGGATGTTGTTTTTGCTGAACAGCTTCTCTCGTGACTAAATCTGCCAATATTGGATAGACAGATTCAGAGAGTCCTAACAAGGGTGGAACTAACATTACTGTTTGCTTGCTATGCCTGGGCGAATAATAGGGAGATAGTGTTTCGCGCAAAACACACTACCTCCCTCTCGACTCCTCTTTGAACCGTTCCAAAGTAGGGATGAGATCCTTACGTTTAGAACCAAAACACCAAGACCTAGCAGTTCTACCTCCTCGTGGTCTCCTCCGGTAACAGTCTGTGTCAAAACAGACTGGCTGACAGAAGCTAGATCGACGTGTTCCCTGTAGTGGTGGCTGATACTGATTGAGGACCCAGTATCTGTGCTGGACTAGTAGTTTCCCAGCGTAGCCTGGGACAGACGACCTCCAACCTCCAGTAAGAGCCAGGAATGTCAAGAAAGCCATTACGACCCGCCACATCATATGAGTCAAAGGGCAAACATGCTCGTATCAACTCGTGGTAATCCGTCAAGAACAAAAAAAAAGATTTCACATATGAATTACACTGTTTTAGTGGAAGGTATCATTAAGGAGTTGGACACAGCTGCAAATGCACAAAACACATCCAATATGTAGAAATTTTATAATTAAAATTTAAGATCAGCTCCATAAATTAGGACAGCTGAGCAGGTCAACTGATTGTTTATGCCAAGATCAGGGAGCCAGAACTATCCAGATCCTATCCACCTTTTTGTGGTGCCCAGTTTTGTATCAAACATCCAGGCTTTTCTGCAGAACCAACAGAACTTATCTGTGCCCTCTTACAACTGTTTTAACAGCAGAAGATAAAAAGATCAAGACCATGTACTACTTAGGTCATCAGGTGAAAGAAAAAGAGAGAGAGATATATTTAATGGCTCCAAGACACCAAAAAAAAACACCTGATTTAAAAATGATCAGTGAACTATAACTGATTAAAATCCTACTCCACCTCAATGTGACATACCCAAAAGCTGATCAGTCAGACCAAGCAAGTAGAAGGCAAGCCAGTACCCAAACCTACCTTGCTGATGTTGGATATGTTGGGCTAAAAGACACATATATCACAGCTTGCTATAAAGCACAAAAGATGCTTCTTTGCCTATTAAACATCCCTTAAAGTGAACATTCAATAGTGACAGTCTTTGGATGAACACAGACGAAAAAAAAAAATAATAATTTACTCTGTCTCTTGTGTTCACTTGATGACTAAAGGAATAGTTATACCTCTTCATCATCCATCCTTAAAAGGATATTTTTGGGGCATAAATGTGTTGTGATGTCATTTGTAGTAAACTGATATTTGCACCGTTTGGTCCAAGACTATCTTTGTCACTGTGTTTTTGAGTACCGGATTGCCTTCCCTCTCAATCCCTATACACTTGGCTAGACTAGTTAGTCTGTTACTAGGGGTACTGCAAAGAGCTGGACCAGCGTGAGTCACGATCAGGACAATGTGTTTGACAGTCTCCCCATAGTTTGTCATGCAATGTTGCTTCTGTGGATCAAATTTTCATTCACATGGTGTTGATAGTGATGCTGTTTGTGGATGCTCCATAGTTGCATGTAGCAGTGTCACAGAGTCTCCTTTTGTTTAGGAGTAAAGGCATCAAATGGCTGTGAAACATGGAGAACAACAAAACTGACAATCATGAAGATACAGACTTTCATTAATGGATGCTTACGCAGAATAAAAGGATGGAAATGGCAGGACAAAATCACTTACATAGAATTATGGAAATATGCCAGTCAAATACCAGTGGATAAAGAGATACAGCGAAGATGATGACACACACTGCAGAAGCCAACTGAGAGTATTACACAACAGGCTCTTTTTTGGAATCCCCAGGGGAAAAGACAAAGAAGAAGACCAAAGAATTCTTGGAGAAGACAGATAGAAGCAAAGATGAAGGTGTTGGGGAAGACATGGAATGATCTTAAAAGAATGGCAAAAAATAGAACGACTTGGAAAGTGTTTTGTTGAAGACCTATGCTCCACAGGGAGCTGAAAGGTAGAAGAAGAAAGGCATCAAGATGTATAGAGATGCGAAGCTGCTGTATTTTGTTTATTAGTCTTACATGTTCTTAGTTCTTGTTCGAATCAGCTGAGCTTGTTTAACCCGCCATATTCTGACTTATATTTAAAAGTTCTACTACATAGTGCTTCTATAACTGCTACAAGGTGTATCTTGGTCATTTCGAATTCATTTATCCTAAACTCAGTCGTTTGCAATGAGACCTTGAACTCACAGCTCGCGCCCAGTGTACCAAGCGTCTTAGCTATATAATAGAACAGAAAAATAATTGTGCGAGGAAGGGAGAGTACTGGAAGTTGTGGTGTAAGATACGCTTATTTGTTGACACTGACATGAACAATTTGAAATCAATGAGAACATTCCATTTGTTAAGGCGGTATAACCTTGTCGCGTTGAAGGAATAGAAATCTAGTAATTGGCGACTGGTCTCACGTACTCTCTCTCTCTCTCTATATATATATATATATATATATATATACGTGTACGTGTATATATATATATATATATATATAGCTTACAGCAGAAGGACATGCACTGTAAAAAAAAAAACCCAGAAAATTAATAGCCGATTGAGTCCTGATCTGTATATACAGGTAAGTGTGAAATAGATACAGGTAAGGTTATGCAGGGAAAGTGGAGTGGAAGGCGTCAAACTCTGTCTTAGGGACTTTTTTTTAAATAAAGGGGGTAGGGGCCAGTACTCTATCAGCCGATTGTTTCCTCCCTTTTACCATTTTACCAACAATCAATTAACATTTTTATCCCAGCGGGTGGGAGATTCATGATCTTTGATTGTGACCAGTGAGCCATGAAATGTGTGTAACAGAAATGATCTTATCAAATTCATATTTGTAAGCTAAGACACACTCCATCGGGTAGGCCAAAAGCGATCGCCGACTCATATCTGACTGCATGCCTCAGTATCGACGAATACTCACAGCTGATCCAGAACCTACTCCACCTCCAAGTGGACTTGACCTTGCAACATGCTAACCAATCTGACCGAACACGAGTAGGGATCGAAGAGGGGAGGCAACCGGATACTCAACAGTGCCACGCTGAGGACGGATGTTTTGGACCAAAATAGTCGGATTTCGCGTCTTACCGTAAACTTACTTCTTATTATCTATGCTCCCTAACGTCGTTTCGACAGATGATGATAAAGAATAGTCGTCGACGATAATGACGCAACTCATTTGTGGTGTGGATTTAAACCCATGGCTTGTCAATCGGATAGCAGAAAGATTTCTAATTATTATAGATTAATATAAGTATATAATATAGTATAGATTAATAAGAATAAAAACATCAGAAAGAAACAATCAATATTTTTCGGGCACATCATGAGAAGAGGAAAGCTGGAATATTTGGTCACAACTGGCAAAATAAAAGGAAAGAGATCGCGGACGACAAAGAGAGAATATATATAGATTAGGGTGACCCATTTTTTTCGGGGACATTTGTCATATTTTTTTTTTTTTACATTTCAGAGGATTTTTTTGCTTATTTCTGAGACTGTCCCACAAAATCGGGGACGAACGATAATATATATATATATATATATGCCATAGGTTTTGGAAGCAGTGATCTCTGCAATATGTGCCATTTTTGTAAACGTAAGGTTTCTGTTTTTTGAGATTGTGGTTCTGCCCTGTGCCGTCTTCGACTCGAAAAGACAATATATATATAGTCTATATATATAATATATATATAGTTTCAATATATATATATATATATATATATATATATCATATATGTGTGGGTGGGTGTGTGCGCAAGAAATTTTGTAGGTGCAAAAAAAAAGATAACTTTAAATTTCATAATAACTGTTTATTTGCTGTTTGATTTTATTTTTGATAATATTCACGGTGCTTATGCGATACACGCACTTAATGAAATGATTGATACAGTTTCAATATTCTTTCCAAGGCTGGAAGTAATGACTACCACCTTATATTCGAATAACCTAATAATTGCTTAAACTCCTGTCCAGCAAATTCACAGAAGTCTTTTAGGCGTTCTACGCGAACCGTGTAAATGTGAAAGTATCCAAATATTTTTGTTACAATCACTTCCATATCCATAGACATGGAATCAAACGCTGATTTTTCACAATTGTGAATTATGTGTGCGTTGCAACCTAGACCCATTATGTGTCTGTTTAACTTAGACTTTATTTTAGTTATGACATTATCTCTCCCTTTCCTCAACAAGCCTCCAAAGTTTGTATTTGTATTGTCTGCTGAGAGTCCAACAATCTTTTTGTTTAAGTCAAAATTATCAATTGCTTTCAACAATTGTTCAGATATTTTGTCGGACGTTTCTCCTGGGATATCTATGAAAGCAATCAATTTGGTCTTTACTGGAGTTTCAAGCTCATAAGCCTGAAAATAACAAACTAAAATAGGAAGTAGCTTAACATGTTTATGATTAGATGTATCGCAAGATAATGTTACGAAGCTGACATATTTGAGGTCATTTTTTAGTTCATCAATAGCCCAAGGAGCAAAAACATTGGTAATTATGGATTCACACTTTGTTCTTGCACAGGAAAATTGTTTCGTTGAAAATTTCTTTTGTAGAATTGTTGTACAATCCATACTGCGGAAACTATGATTATGAAGTACATCATGATATGCGAAGGTTCCTTCATTTACAGCTAGAGTGTATTAATCTTTTGAGGGTTCTGTTTTACAAAAATAAAATCGAATCAGCTGAGCTTGTTTAACCCGCCATATTCTGACTTATATTTAAAAGTTCTACTACATAGTGCTTCTATAACTGCTACAAGGTGTATCTTGGTCAGTTCGAATTCATTTATCCTAAACTTAGTCGTCTGCAATGAGACCTTGAACTCACAGCTCGCGCCCAGTGTACCAAGCGTCTTAGCTATATAATAGAACAGAAAAATAATTGTGCGAGGAAGGGAGAGTACTGGAAGTTGTGGTGTAAGATACGCTTATTTGTTGACACTGACATGAACAATTTGAAATCAATGAGAACATTCCATTTGTTAAGGCGGTATAACCTTGTCGCGTTGAAGGAATAGAAATCTAGTAATTGGCGACTGGTCTCACGTACTCTCTCTCTCTCTCTCTCTCTCTCTCTCTCTCTCTCTCTCTCTATATATATATATATATATATATATATATATATATATATAGCTTACAGCAGAAGGACATGCACTGTAAAAAAAAAAAAACCCAGAAAATTAATAGCCGATTGAGTCCTGATCTGTATATACAGGTAAGTGTGAAATAGATACAGGTAAGGTTATGCAGGGAAAGTGGAGTGGAAGGCGTCAAACTCTGTCTTAGGGACTTTTTTTTAAATAAAGGGGGTAGGGGCCAGTACTCTATCAGCCGATTGTTTCCTCCCTTTTACCATTTTACCAACAATCAATTAACATTTTTATCCCAGCGGGTGGGAGATTCATGATCTTTGATTGTGACCAGTGAGCCATGAAATGTGTGTAACAGAAATGATCTTATCAAATTCATATTTGTAAGCTAAGACATACTCCATCGGGTAGGCCAAAAGCGATCGCCGACTCATATCTGACTGCATGCCTCAGTATCGACGAATACTCACAGCTGATCCAGAACCTACTCCACCTCCAAGTGGACTTGACCTTGCAACATGCTAACCAATCTGACCGAACACGAGTAGGGATCGAAGAGGGGAGGCAACCGGATACTCAACAGTGCCACGCTGAGGACGGATGTTTTGGACCAAAATAGTCGGATTTCGCGTCTTACCGTAAACTTACTTCTTAATATCTATGCTCCCTAACGTCGTTTCGACAGATGATGATAAAGAATAGTCGTCGGCGATAATGACGCAACTCATTTGTGGTGTGGATTTAAACCCATGGCTTGTCAATCGGATAGCAGAAAGATTTATAATTATTATAGATTAATATATAAGTATATAATATAGTATAAATTAATAAGAATAAAAACATCAGAAAGAAACAATCAATATTTTTCGGGCACATCATGAGAAGAGGAAACTTGGAATACTTGGTCACAACTGGCAAAATAAAAGGAAAGAGATCGCGGACGACAAAGAGAAAATATACTATAGATTAGGGTGACCCATTTTTTTCCCATTGTTTTCGGGGACATTTGTCATTTTTTTTTTTTTTTACATTTCAGAGGATTTTTTTGCTTATTTCTGAGACTGTCAAACAAAATCGGGGACGAACGATAATATATATATATATATATATATATATATATATATATATATATATATATATATACTGTATATATATATATGCCATAGGTTTTGGAAGCAGTGATCTCTGCAATATGTGCCATTTTGGTAAACGTAAGGTTTCTGTTTTTTTGAGATTGTGGTTCTGCCCTATGTGCCGTCTTCGACTCGAAAAGACAATATATATATATATATCATATATGTGTGTGTGTGTGTGTACACATATATATATATATTTATTTTTATATATTTATAATATGTTTGGGTGGGTGTGTGCGCAAGAAATTTTGTAGATGCAAAAAGAAGATAACTTTAAATTTCATAATAACTGTGTTTATTTGCTGTTTGATTTTATTTTTGTTAATATTCACGGTGCTTATGCGATACACGCACTTAATGAAATGATTGATACAGTTTAAATATTCTTTCCAAGGCTGGAAGTAATGACTACCACCTTATATTCGAATAACCTAATAATTGCTTAAACTCCTGTCCAGCAAATTCACAGAAGTCTTTTAGGCGTTCTACACGAACCGTGTAAATGTGAAAGTATCCAAATATTTTTGTTACAATCACTTCCATATCCATAGGCATGGAATCAAACGCTGTTTTTGCACAATTGTGAATTATGTGTGCGTTGCAACCAAGACCCATTATGTGTCTGTTTAACTTGGACTTTATTTTAGTTATGACATTATCTATCCTTTTCCTCAACAAGCCTCCAAAGTTTGTATTTGTATTGTCTGCTGAGAGTCCAAACAATCTTTTTGTTTAAGTCAAAATTATCAATTGCTTTCAACAATTGTTCAGATATTATGTCGGACGTTTCTCCTGGGATATCTATGAAAACAATCAGTTTGGTCTTTACTGGAGTTTCCAGCTCATAAGCCTGAAAATAACGAACTAAAATAGGAAGTAGCTTAACATGTTTATGATTAGATGTATCGCAAGACAATGTTACGAAGCTGACATGGTCATTTTTTTTTTTAGTTCATCAATAGCCCAAGGAGCAAAAACATTGGTAATTATGGATTCACACTTTGCTCTTGCACAGGAAAATTGTTTCGTTGAAAATTTCTTTTGTAGAATTGTTGTACAATCCATACTGCGGAAACTATGATTGTGAAGTACAGTATGATATGCGAAGGTTCCTTCATTTACAGCTAGAGTGTATTCATCTTTTGAGGGTTCTGTTTTACAAAAATAATTTGTCATACACCCAGACTGAGATTTACAAAGCAGGGCATCCTTATGCTTTTTTGCCTGTAGATGATCAGTTATTGATGTCCTTCCACCACTTGCGATAGAAAAATTTGAACAACATATATTACATTTCACTAGCGTTCCATCCTCTAAAATTGCTTGTATAATAAATGGAAATTCAGCTTTCAGCGAATCACTAAAATGACACGTTTTTTGGAAAGCATTGTTTTTATGCAACAGACGTCCACTGATCACAAATAAAAAACACGACTGCATTGTACTGTCGTTACACTCGGACTGATTTGAAAATTGGCCGGGAAAGATACTTTGGCGGGAGATGTCCGGAAATGCAGAGGTGGGGAGAGAGAGGGAGAGAGAGAGTGTCTGCTTTTTTTAAAATTAAACCCATCCCAAAAGAAGTCAGTGCCTGGAATAGAAGTGACGTAGCACCGCGCTTCAAGAGTTCAAAGAGCTATCTCCGACACAACGCGTCCAAGTCTTCTCTTTTATCTTCCTGCTAATGCCACTCAGTCTGGGATAAAGAAACACAACTCAGTAACGTCCTAAGTCCTAGTGATTATTTTAAAAGAGGGCCGATTCCGTGTATGAACATTTATTTATTCACTGAAATCGGGGACAACTTCTACAATTCGGGGACTGTTCCCGAAAATCGGGGACGAATGGTCACCCTACTATAGATAGCTTGGTGTCATGACGTCATGGCATGGAAAACAGTCAGCAACAGAAGTAATACGATGCACTGTGGAAGATTGTGGAAGGACATTATCTCCTACTCTAACCGGTATGGCACATGATGATGATGTATAATCTCGTAGACGAGTGATGACATGAGCGATGAGTCTTCTTGTCGATCCGTATTTTGTAGTCTATGTCGAGAAGTTAGAATGTCTGTAGTTTTTTAGTATCGTTTCGTTAACGTTGTTATTGAGGAGCACAAATAATTATAATTACGTGATAGTTGCAGGCCTACGGCTTGGTTTGTGCAAAGAGAAGTGTCCGTCTATTGTGTGTTCGTGGACAAGAACATGTTCTGTTCTCAACTGGAAGATCAACTTTTGTTTCTTATTTTTAGTTCTTTGAGCCATCTTATGTCTGGATTTGACTTATATTAGAGCAATGACCGGCCAGATTGGACAGTAATCTACCGATCCAACCCTTATTCCTTGTGGTATAATTTTAAAGAAGTGGTATGTGCATTACATTATTTTAGTATTTAAAAAAATATATATTACATCTCTTATATCATGTTTAGTGGACAAATCGTAATTTTACAGGTTGAAATACCTGGCCTACATGCCACTGGGCTGAACAGTCAACGACTCACAGCTGAATGTTTCTGTCAGGTGAAGTGAACCAGAAATGATGAAGATTTTATGACACATCTTCATGCTAGCTCTGGTGAATAAAACAAAACAAAACAAACTACTCAGTCTGGTCAATTGAGCAAATATTGAAAAGGAAATGTAACCCGGTACCCACCCCTTCTACCCCTCCCGCCCTTCCCTCCCCGCACATACAAATCAGTGATGAAACCGGACGTGTCAAGCTGAAAGACGAAGTATGGCGGCAGATCAACGTAAACCACGGGCACGACCATCCCTACACAGAACGTTACTTACAGCCTGACGATGAAAGGGGGGTAATTGTAAGACTAAAACACCAGCAGAAGAAGAAATATCTTGGCGTTACTTTTGATCTTAAAAGACAGAAGACATTATTACGTAATTAAATATCTATTATCGAAAGAAAATCGATGGAGAGATAAAGATGTACACATTGTACTCTACAGAGACATGTATTTTTACAGCACTGGGAAAATCCACTCTCTTACATGCATCATGTGGTACAGCACATTTTATAATCATTAAATGCAAATGAGATATCGCAAAAAGAAGGGGTGTCAGCTCTATAGCTGGAGAAGATACTACGTGTTCTTTAATATACATTGTACTATCAATTGATCTCTTTTGTTGTGGATTATGAGAAAGACATTCTAGCTTCGTCTGGCGCAAAGTGTGAACGTTTACAACGCTAATGGCGCAGAATGAGACAATTCAGACTACACTAGAAACACTCCCACCTGCGGCGATGCGATAGATAAATATGTGTACGCATTGTCTCGAAGTTTTCCCTCATATAAATATATATTTACTTGCTATCTTGTATGAGACACCTAGCCTACCTTGACTGATATTGTACAAATCTAGACGTGTTTTGACACTAGTAAAACGCTGTATCAGGCTATTTAATGATAAGAGATACCCTCTACTTGAAAACGAAGATCATAAGAAGCTACTTCACAATGACGAAAAATATAATTTGTTTGGTGCTCATCATGGTACAGGCTGTGGAAATTATTGGATTGATATTTTCATTTGACGTTATAATCAAAGAAGACGAATTAAATTCAGAAAACACTCTCGAGGTATCAAGGCATCATTATGGCTTGTATTGTAAAAAGGGGGGGGGGGGTGGTTGCAGAAAATGATGGGGAAAGCAAATCTTCAAATTGACCAGCTGCTTAGTTTAAAATCTAAAAGTGGCATTTTAGTGACAATCAGGCATTTTTTTTAGCCGGAGCGTCCATGAACGCGTTTCAGTCAACTTTCGTGATTTTAAAGTCAAATTGAATTGCGCAACTCACGGATTTTAATTCCAGTTTGATACATGTAATACAAATAAAACAATTTTAATAAAATTCAATAATATAAAATCCATTCGACAAATATAAGTACACCGATGTTTGGTACAACTGAGGCTGGGCACGGGTTACATATGTCGTTCTCTGAACATGAAGGTACTGGGATCGAATCCAATCGCAGGTGGCGGGAAACTTTCTCTTCAAATCCGTGCTTTCTTTCATGTTTTTCTCCCCCCCCCCCCCCTAGTACTTGTGTAGTGAGCTTCGATTTCTGTCCCTCTCGAATAACGGCAACAAACAGGAGGTCTCTTCTGCAATTTAAAAGAACCATTGACAGACAATCGCAGATTCTAGCGTCCACAACCATTTTAACAACTAAAAAGAAGGGTCATCATCATCAAGCACCGGGCCTGCTGGTGTAGGTGATCATGTCTCCCCATAACGTTCGATCTCGACAGTTCTTTATCATTTCTGTTGTTGACCTTCTGCCAACTCATTCTCTTAAGCTGTCTGATATCTTTTCTCTTTGCTTCCCTCTATCTCTTCATCCCTCAATTTTCCCAGTTGTCACAATATATTCCAGCTGTTCCCTTCTCATTGTATAGCAAAAAAAAATGATGATTAATTCTTCCTAATATTGGCAATTAGCTCTATTTTTGCTTTGGCCTCTTTCAAAACTCGTTTTGTTGCTCTTCTTAGCTGTCCATGGTATTCTCAACACTCTTCTGTAAACCACATTTCTACAGCCTCCAGTGATTTTCTTGTCTGTTGTCCTATTGCCCATGATTCACATCTATTTGTTAAAACTGGCTCTACATAACATTTAAGAACTGTTTTAAGATGAAGAAAAAGAAGGGTACCTGGTGTATAATGATTTTTTTCCTTCATTATATGAGATGACATAACAGAGTTTCGGTAAACTTCATGGTATGAAAATAGCCTTGCATATAACCCTATACATTTTAAAGCGTTTATTATTACCTCTACATAAGCCTACCTTTCACGTAAGAACGATGCAGTTACCAATGCTTTTATGTAACCTTTTACAAGAAAGCAGTTATTGCGCCAACTCTCAGTTCATTCATTTAAGGCCAGTCCGCGTAGTTTCGTCTTGGATAGGGTGATGAGTCTTCAAGAACTTGATCTGTCTACTGTCCATGGAACCGGAGGAGATGACAGACTTACTCCGAGAGCACATGTATAGAAACTTAAGAAGCTGAATAAGAAATGTATATGTTGTTGCGACGTCTGTCTATATTGAGATAAAGGTGAATGCTTAGCAATATATGCGGGCGTGATTTTGTAATTCAAGAAACAGGAATTAAGGAAATGTACAAATAAAATGATACGACTGGGGGAAATGTGCCTGACAACAACAAAGCTGGAAGCTGTCAGTGAATCATAACTGATGGCTTGCGCCAGGATCAGTGATCCAAAACTATAAAGACCCTACTCCACCTCTGCGCGGTACCTCTAAAAACAGACCAACCAGTCTAGTCTGGCCAACCGAATAGAGATCCAAGAGGAAAGGCAACCCGATACTCAAAAATGCCATGCTGAAGTCAGACGTGTAGAGTCGAAGGGCGCAAATGAACTACAACACAATGCGTCTGCACCCATTTAAGTTCTTTTAAATGAGGGATGACGAAGGGGGCTATCAATTTCTTTAGTAGTCTCGGATGAACGCTAGAAAGAGAGAAAGGGGCTACTGATAGTACAGATTATAAGGGTATTATCACAAGCTTACAGAAGCTACATGTATAATTTCTTCTTTAAGTCGAGGACTAGGCACCTATTGTCTGCCCTGAGTGCAGTGAGGTTGATTGTTTAAATCAGTCACAAGCAATTTCAGGACCATGTTGCTTAAGATGTCCCGTGGAACAGTTCGCGTTTGGACAAAACTCAGCGCATTCCCACTGGACAAGAAGAAAGATCGATGAAATGCGTTGTGTAGAGATATTTTGAGTCTGTAGGGTGTAGTCCCGTGAACGGTTATATTCGCTGATGTGTGATCCGGTTGTTATTTTTGGTAAACTAGGGACCCCGCAACCTCTACATGAAGTCACGTGACATATCAGCCATTATGATTATAAAGAACAACAACGCTGCTGTTTGGTCTTGGCCACAATTAATAATGTGTAAATAATTGAACTATATGAGTTTGATTCAGTCTCTTTTACTTTAGAGCGCTTCCTAAGATGCATTCAAGATGTTAGTTTGAGCTTGCTTTGGAAATATAAAGGTAAGTCTCCGCATAAGGAATCCAATATGGCCGCTGCGTTGTTTAGTTAGGGCAATAAATGAATTAGACAAGCATGAGGAAATTACGACTGCTCAGCTCTGTGCATTTTTTTTTTATTCACTGTGTATATATATACACATATGCAGTATGGACATTTTAAAAAATGCATATACAGTATGGAAATATGGTAGACGTTCAGAATAAAACAGATTGTCTTTGTTTATTTTATTAACGACAATGAACAGATGGACTGAAAACTGAACAGTGAAGACAGTGAAGTGAATTGCGAATAAATAAATGGCTCTTTAAAAGTCTTTAATTTTTTTTATTGAAATTGAGTGTGCTGTGAGTGTAGTGAAAAGTCTTCTTAGTTCAGAAGAAGCAGTCACTAACTGATACTGATAACTGACTAACTAGTTAGTTTGTAAGTAAGGTCAGTTCAGACAGTGAGTTCTGCTACGGCTACTGCTAGTACTAAGTCTGTGTAGTAGAGCTCAGAGTTTAGAGTAGAGGTAAAATGAATTCACTTCACAGTTTAGTCAGTTTAGTATTTATTATTTAGTGCTTTTACTTTTATCGCACTTGAACACTCTACACTCACTGAGTGCACTACTCAACTGCACACGACTAGAGGACAGGATTTTCAAACCTAAAACCTATTATCCTTGCCTTAAACTTAAACAGTATATTCAGTGAATATGTTGTTTTTTTAAATTCTAAAATTTGTTAGTGGAATAGGAATTTAGTCTAATAATTCCTGGAACTATACCCTGGCATGATAATGATTGTATAAATTAAATAACACAAAAAGGGGAAATTTGGAAATAACAAATGTGAGTGAGTGTTGATTAATTTAATTTAATTGTTATTATTATTACTACATAATACACATGATATGATGATATAATAAAATAAATATAACAACAATGTCGTCAATAATTGAATATATATTTACATATTGTTTAGTGAGCATTTGCAGAATCATCACCAACTAATTTAAATAAATACTACTAGACTAGTTTATAGTAAACTAGAATAAATCTTAAAAAATATTATAGAGATTTGAACATGATGTGATGATGATGGTGCATGTCATTTTTCATTAGCTAATTGTTGTTTAGCTCAGAATGCAATAACAATAAGCTTGCCCACTGTAAATTTATGTGGTAAAATAAAACGAATAAGTTAAAAACATTAAAGTTAGTATGCAAATTTTCCCAGCATCTACCATTATAATGATTATTGCTTTTAGTAAACATCAGCTACATTTAGAGTATAAATTTGTGTTTGCTTCTATCACATGCACTACTTTTTTTCTCTTATTCAGTTACCTAGTGTCTGGCACCCTGAGTGCCTCAATCTTCAGTACTGTTGATTACATGTTTTTTTTTGTTTTTTAACTGCTCCCATTGTCTTTCTTCACAACTTCAAGGTGGTTGTTTATGTCAGAATTGTCTTTCACAAGAAAGCAGTCATTTCACCCTCACAGTCACACTACATACCTTATGAAAGTTTTATGCTCCTGCTACATCAGCATGGATGGTCTTATTGGGTTTTCTACTTGCCCTTTTTTTTCACTTTTGTAGTTTGTGTTTAACTTTTCATCATCATCATCGTGTGCCTTCTCCGCAACGAAGGTTGGCTACCATGGATCGCCATTTCACTCTGTTCCTTGCTTTGATGGTGCAGGCTGTCATAGAATGACTTGTCCATCTTTTGATGTTACTCGTCCATGTTAGTCTTGGTCTGCCTTTGCCACCTTGTATTTTCCCTTCCAATATTACTTTTAGTAGGCTGTTGTGTCTTTTAACATGTCCCAAAAATTTCATTTGTCTTGTCTTAATTGTATTTAGTAGTTCTCTTTTTATTTTCAGTTGTTTTAAAACTTCATCATTTGTTTTCTTTTCTTTCCATCCAATTCTATCTTTTCTTCTATAAATCCACATTTCAAAGGCTTCAATTTTCTGTTCTGTTTTCATGTCTAATGTCCATGTTTTTCCTGCACTATACAGGAACATTGAGAAGATGTAACATTTTGCCATTCTTAGTTTCAGCCCTGCTGATATTTGTTTTGTTGTTAGTATATTTTTCATGGCATTAAAATTACTTTTTGCCATACCTATTCTTTTGTTTATTTCAATTTTACATTTTCCATCATTGGTTATTGTATGTCCAAGTTTAACTTTTGCAATGATAAAAACTATACTGTATCTGTGATACTCAGCCATATCATATTTATACAAAGAAGGAACTTCTTGTTTTTAAAGTGCACTAGATAGGTATAAAATGATAGAAATGACCTTCTTGTACTATTTTAACTAAATTTGGTAATTATATTACAACTTTGTTGTATTGTCATATTTATCACATCAGTAAGTTTGTCAACTCCTACAAGTAATAGAGAGAGATAAAAAAAAAGTCAAGGGTTCCTTCTACACCTTAAGGTGTAGTATTTGAAGTATAGTATAAGTGCTCAAATTATTTGCCCTGTGGAACATTTTATGGGTCTGGTTGATATAATTCCAGGCCATTCTACTTTTCCAGAAAAATCTGGTGTCTATTTAAAGGTGGGGAGATAGGTCACTGGGTGGTCTTGAGCTAAGAAATAGGTCTCTGGACAAAAAGTTTCAGTTTTAAAATTCAAATCCTGCCACAGGAGATGGTAATTTTTCTCTTCAAATCAGTGGCTTTACCTGGCCTCTGGGTAGTAGGGGTTGGTGCCTCGCCATCTTGGATAAATGTTAAAAACAGAAGATCCTATGTGCACTTTGTGGATGTTAAAACAACCCATGACATTTTAAAGTTAAAAAAGTAACTTTTTACTTAAAAATGGCTGTTAACCAGGCCAAAATGAGCTAAATATAATTCACACATGCCAAAGACTAATGTGTCAGGCTGAAAGGTGCAAATATCATTGCTTTTCATAAACTAGTAATACAACTCATCCACAACTACTTAATTGGTAAGTGCAGCAAAAGATTAAGACTGCATGAACCTAGAAACCGTAGATCAGAAACCTCTTGTCCAGTTCACTAATCACTAAGCTGCAGTGGCTCTCACAAGTATCCATCTAATCTCTCCTTTTTCTGATATTTGAAAGTTTGATATTCATGTATTATTTGTTGTATTATATTTATATAGACCACCTTAGCTAACAAGTGCAAGAAAGAGGATACATTCTCTATAGTAATGGGCTTTTGGTTTTAAGTGTTAATAATCATTTGTGAATGAATATCTATTATTTTCCAAAATACAAAATAACAATATTTTTTCTAAATTCATATTTTATGTTTTCAAAATGGAATCCACTGTCTGACCTTAAGATTCTTATTATTTTTATTTAATCCATACATTTTTTTTTTTTTTTTTTTTTTTTTTTTTTTTTTTTTTTTTTTTTGCTTTCTTGATTTTATTTAACTCTAGATTATGATATCTACGATACACAGTGTTTTAAAATTTGTATAAATAGTCTTATCTTGGTGCTTGTTTTTATGTTGTTTTTTTTTTGCTGCTCATATATTATTAAATTGGATGAAAGCTGTTCTTGCTTTATATATTCTCTGCTCCTTCTCATTTGTTGGCTTTGATTACATAACTTCGTACTGTTTCCAGAGTCCAGTGCATTTTCAAGTCCTGAGTGGTTGATTTTCTTGTCTACTTTTTTGTTACCTGCAAAATCCATTTTACAGGTGACAGGTTGTTAACCTATCTCCCGATCATCTTACAATACATGTGGCAGGAGACAGTGATTTTTTTTTTTCTCACCTGACCATAGTAGCCACACAGAAATGCATCAGTTACAAATTTAACTTTCTCTCATTTGGTTGTACGTTAACATTTGACTCTACACCATTAACTTCACTTAGAGGTTTGTGGCAATGAAAGAGCTAATAGACTCAATTCAAGTGTACCTGTGGTTGGGATCATTGCAAGGGGGTGACATATTGAAGGTCCCTCAGTGATTATTTGCCAGAAATTATTGATAAATTGTCAGTGAGAAAGCAGTCTTGATACTGTAACAAATTGGAATACTTCAAACAAGTAAGAATGACAATTTGCAAGCATGAACTCGGTGAGTGCAGAACCAGTAGGCTGCTAAAACCATCAGTCTGCACATACTTCACTATTTGTTGATAAGAGCTGCACACTATTCTCGATTTACTGAGATTGCTGTGATGTCAAATCCTCTTCTGCTAACACTTTTAGACATCAGTTTTAAGTTCAAAGATAACATGGTCAGCTCAAATTTGGTGACATCTCTATACTTCTTGTCCAGGGATGGTACTGGATGATGGCCACAGGAGTTTTCTCTGTTCATCATTGTTGATGTAGATTTAAAAATAATCCTGGATTAGCATCTTATAATTCCTCCCATATTCCTGTGTGCATCCCACTTCAAAATCTTGTAAGATTTAACTATGTAAGGGCTTCTTTGTGGCTGTAACACTATAACAGGAGATAGGGCCCACTATTTTCAATGACCATTGACATATGTTATGGGAATGTGGTCAGTATTACACCATGCCACACTATTTTCCTAGAAAAATTACTTGATACCCATCTTTAAAGGCTGGATTAACCATAATTTTCCTGTAGGTCTAAAACAAAAACAATTGCCACATTTGGGAATTGAATTTTCTGAATGGCCAGTATCAAAGTGCACAAACCACTCAGCCATCACAAGCCTTATAGCTCACCTATAATTCATATTGCATTTTTATATTTACCCATGCCACATTTGCTGATTTTGTTAATATTAAAAATATAATAACCGATTTTAATGTTTGTTTATTTCTGTTTTTAAATTCAGAAATGAACCATCATTACCCAGACAATTATCATGGGTATGGGCATAATACACCAGGCATGCCTAGTATGGGATACACTGGTGGATATGGAGACCCAGCTGCAATGGTAAAAACTGCTTTGTTACCTCTGTTTTGCCTTCTTATATTTATAGATTGATAGCAAACTGTTTAGAGCATGGCAGTGTTGTGTTAAGTTATCTGTGCAAAATTTGTGCCTGCCCTCTTCTCTTCTGTGTTCTATTCTTATCTGTTCTTGTCTTCTGGTGGTGCTCATCTCATTCCTTTCCTCAACTGGAAATTGAACACGTAACGTCGTAACCATTTTATTGGTATGAATTTCACCAGTATTATCAATTTTAGGTGGATTAATATCAGAACAAGTAAATGGAAAACATAAACATTGCCCTTGAAATGTGAATAAAAAGAAAAAAACAACAAAGCAGTTTTAGGGAGATTGAGAATGAAACAAGACATGTTGGTACATATCAAAATTAGACAAATAAAATATTTTGGACACCTTCAGAAGCATACCATTGTGATTATACCACCAAAAAAAAAAAAAAAAAGGGCATGGTTGGAAGTGAATTGGCAAGACAGTGACAACTTTATATCAAGTGATGGATTCATAGCAGCTAGTTAGAATATATAAAAATTCAAGAGACAAACAATGTTGGACATCACTGAATGAAAACTAAGAATGCACACATCATAATTTATTGCTTACTGTTTCTCTGCTGGAAAGACTATTAAACTTAAACATTAGTATTATAGAACAATTTCTATGGTATATTAATTGAAAATATGCCTTTTTTCACCTTTCACTTTAAATTTTATTCACTTTAACATTTGTATATGAGCTACTTTAAAAGAAAATGTTCTTCATTTATGATTAGCAGAAAAGAAATAGTATTTGTGCAGGAATGATTTATAATTGAATTATCATCTATAGTGCACTTTGTAAGACACCAATTGTCAAGTTAAACCAAGATTAATATTTGTTTTGAACAGTTTTATTGTAGAAAACAACTGTTTCCATGCATTACCATTATTGCATAAATACTTCAAGTCACACATTACTTCATACAAATTGTTCCATTTCTCAGTAAACTCACTTCTTGCCTCTCTAACTAGCTGGTTCCATTTGTCAGTAAACTCACTTCTTGCCTCTAACCACCTGGTTCCATTTCTCAGCAAATTCACTTCTCGCCTCTAACCACCCTCATAACACTGTCAGTAAATGAGTGACAATAATTTTGTATCTTTTAGAAGAAATGTAGAGGAATTTCATAATGTAATATTATTTTTCAAGCTGTCTGATTTTTCTTTTTCTGTTATAGTATACAATTCCCAAGTATAGTGATAACATTAATTTTGTCTTTGTTGATCTATTTTGCGTGGATTGCATTCAGGTACACATTCTCTTTTTATAAGTTCTGAGAACAATTATTGGCATCATTTAATATTTCTGAGATAATCCTCTTTATTATTTTCCTGTCTCTGATAATAAGATTATCACTCTTTTATTTGTACTTCTCTTGCAAATCCTCTTAACTGGTAGATTGACCAGATATCCTTTCTCTCTCTCTCTCTCTCTCTCTCTCTCTCTCTCTCTCTCTCTCTCTCTCTTTCTCTCTCTCTTTCTTTCTTTCTTTCTTTCTTTCTTTCTTTCTTTCTTTCTTTCTTTCTTTCTTTCTTTCTTTCTTTCTTTCTTTCTTTCTTTCTTTCTTTCTTTCTTTCTTTCTTTCTTTCTTTCTTTCTTTCTTTCTCTCTCTCTTTGTATCTTTTCATTCTTTCTTTCTACTCTCTCTCTCTCTACAAATTCTGTGTAGTAATTTGTTTAATTTTTTAAAATTATATATCTTAACAGTCTGTATTGAAATGTTTTCTTTACCAGCAACTTTCTATCTTTAAATAGTTCTTTATTTAGTGTTTATTTGATATTTTGTGATAATGTTGGAGTTAATTTTGAACTCATATTTTGTTTGGGCGTTTGTTGAAATAATTTTTTTTTTAAAAACAATTATTCTTCCATTACCTTATTTCTTCCTTAGCCTTACTTAAAATGCATATTTTGTCTAAGCTAACATCACTTGGTTTTTATTTTTATTTTGTTGCTAGCTTCTTTGTGGCGCTGTACAAGTTCTTCATGTTTCCTTTGGTTGCTGCTTCTACTGACATTTCTTCTGATGATTCTTTTAACTTTAATGTTTTCTTTTTACAAATGCATGCACAATACTTTTAGCTGTCCTCTGTATTGATTTGTTTTTTTTTTCATGTGCATTTCTCCACTTATTGCTCCATTTCACCTTCTGCCCATAAATGGGCATTAATTGAGCATAATTTATATTTAGTTGTGGTCTACGCAAGTTGCAGTACCTGTCCCTGTCACATCCAACCCTTCTTTCTCTGGTCCCTACCTATTTGATCAGCTAGACTAGTTAGTTTGTTTCCATGGCTATCATGGGAATATGAAGCTGTATCTTTGTCAGTTGTAGTGCTTTAATGCTAGCAGTCAATTACGAGTTGCTGACCACTTTCAGGTCAAACACTATATCTGATGTCTTGAGGCCTTACTTTTTGTTAAATCTATTTTTTTATTAGCTGTTGAGATAATTATTAGTGTTTTCTTAACCATTTCTCTTCTCCTAGTTCACTATTCTTTTAAAGTTTCAATTGTCTTAATATTTTAATAATTTTTTTTGTTACCACACAAGTAATTTATCTTGGTCATTGCTGTCTGGTTCAATGTTTCTGACCCATATAGTTTTTTAAACCCAGATAGTTTATCTTTCTCTGATTATTTGTTGTTGTTGAAAGTTTATGATACACAGTAATCAAAACTGGTATTGTGGTTTGTATTTCACTTAGCCCATTCAAACCCATCCATGTTTCTTGCTGATAAGTCACAATATAGAAATATATGATGAGGTATTCTTCCAGCTGCTGCAGTCCTAAATATAGCATTTATACCATCAAACATTCTGTCAGTTAGATTTAATCAGCTGAGCCAATGAATTGAATAAACAAACCTTGAACTATAGCATTTTGGCAAAGCTTGAAAGCATTGGTTGTATTATATGAATTAGTTTTTATGCTGGTTTAATTTAATTTTGCTTCCTAATTATCTAGTAAAAATATGCATGTCTTATTTCATCTGTATCCAGTTTCTAAAGAATTATAACAATACTCCTGCTACCAGCTATTTTCATTATGCTAGTAAGCATCAGAATATATATGCACAGCTTTCTATATTTCTAATGCTTCAGTTTTTAAGATTTTATATTTCTGCTTAATGTTAAGATGTTTACGATAAAAAAAAGAGAAACAACTTTCAATGTTTATAATACTCTCCACTTCAATTTGTATTTGTTTGTTTCTGCATAATGTTCAATGTCTTGTAAACCGATAAGGAAAGAGAAAGTATGTGACAAAAAGAAAATATTGTATATTCTCTTTTTTCATCGCACACTTTCTTTCCCTTTCAATTTTACACATTGTTATTATGTATTCAAACCCAGCTCTTTTATTGTTTAGATCCTTTATAGTTTTTACAAAATATTTCATATTTCCCACATAATAACTTTGTAAAATATTTGAATTTTATCTGACATTAAATTGATTACATTAGAAAAATTATTTCCACCATGTTTATTTACTTTTTCTGAAACAGGCACGCATGGTCCACCCAAGAGAGGGTTATCAGATGTCACATTATCAAATGATGCAGCAGCCAGGTGGAATGTATACTCAAGGAGGGTTTGTTGGCCAACAGAGTGGAAATCCTTACAATATGGGAGGTTATGGCAATTACAGTATGCCTGGAATGAACCAATCTGTAGTGATGGGCAACAGACAAAGTGACATAAGTAGAATGAGTGGGGGAAACATGGTAAATCCCTACTACAGTCCTAGCATGCCACCAGAAGCCCACTCATCTCCCCACCATGGAGGAATGAGTGGCCAGCCTTCTACTTACAACCACAGTCAGGCAAGCCCTCATGTGCAGCAGCCCCATTTGGGTATGATGTCAAGCCAGGGGCATCATAGTATGCCTGGGCAGCCTTCAATGACTGGCCAGTCATTACATGGACAGGGTGGGCAACTTGCCCACAGCACAGGTCACAGCTTACCACAAGTCCCACCTCAGAGCAGTGGTACATATGGAAGTCAAGGATCTCCACTCATGATGCCAAGGGGTCATCACGTTCCTCAACATCCAATGAGGCATCCAACTACACAGCAAAATCCTCAGGAAGTAGCAGATAATATTTTACAGATGGCCTCAGCTTACCCTTCAAACCAAACGGTAACTCAGGTTTGAACTTTAGATATACCTGAAGTATGGATGAGAACTACACACTTCTACTTTTATTTCTATCACACAAACACACATTTTTTTATACATAATTATTTTTTCAAAGCACCTATGTTATACAGACACACACTTTTACAATATTTTTACCTATTATGTTATGTTATATTATATTATATTATATTATATTATATTATATATTATATTATATTATATTATATATTATATTATATTATATTATATTATATTATATTATATTATATTGATGATACATACTTCGAGCTATAAATTACGAATAGGAAATGGGAGATTGGACACAGGACACGCACTAAGAAAACCTGATTTCAGCATAGTATGATTGACATTGTCACGGCACCAATGGGGAGTGAGGAAGTAAGAAAGACTCAGAAATATATGGAGAATAGAAGTCATAGAAACCCTCAAGAACATTGACCTAAACTGGAGAGAAGTAGAGAAAATATCCAAGAATAGGAATGGATAGAGAGGCATTGTTCCCCTAAACTCCAATAAGATGATTAAAAGGCTTTGATTGATTTGATTTACTTAACTTTTCAGCCCAAGACATCTGACTTCAGCACAACAGTTGTCAGTACCAGGTTGCCTTCCTTCTTGATCCCTACTCACTTGGCAAGACTAGACTGGTTAGTCTGTTTCTAGGAGCACTGCAAATATGTGGAGTAGGTTACTTCTGGATAGTTCTGGTTCACTGATTCTAACACAAGCCATCAGCTATGTATTGCTGACAACCTTCATTTCTGTTGCTGTCAGGCACCTTTGATCCCATGTTAGGAGTAAATTAATTAAACAGTTTTATCTCTTTGGTCATGCATTGAGAAGGGAACAGCTTGAATATATTGTGACAACTGGGAATATTGAGGGACGAAGAGATAGAGGGAAGCAAAGAGAAAAGATACCAGATAGTTTAAGAGAATGGCTTGGCAGAAGGTCAACAATAGAAATGATAGATAACTGTTGAGATCGAAAGTTGTGGAGAGAGAGACATGATCACCTATGGCAACAGGCATGGTACTTGATGATGATCTCCAAAACCAATAAATTTATAACTGCTATTCATTTTCATGAAGATGATAAATATTGGTACTGCACTAACATCAACGTGGAACATGAAATAAAGGTGGTGATGTCCAGTTTTGTTCCAAGATTTGATAGATTGTGTATAGACCACTAGACACTTTCATTTCACTAAATATTGTGATCAACAGTGCTACATAGGATGAGACTGTCACTGTGGGTCATCACCAGACAGGTAAATTACTAGCCCCAAGACAAGCAAATTGTGGGATACTTATGATAACATCCAGCTAATGACTATATTCACAGAGGCAGAAAGCTTTCTTTGATATATTTTGAGCGTAGAAAATTGAACTCTAAAGAAAAACAAAAACCTATATTTATTTTTAGTTTAAACCTAACTTATCTGCATTAATGTGAAACACATTGTGACAAATGTTCTCTGACCTTAGAAGCCATTTTTAAAAAGTTACTGCTGGTGAAGGTGGAACAGAGATTGAAATCCCCTTCCCCAATAGTTTCAATTTTGTTTTAAGTTATAATTTTTGGGGTCTAGGGTAAGATATCAGCTTCTGGACAATAAGATCCCAAATTCAAAACACCAGTGTGGTCACTGCAGTGATTGCAATTTCTCTGCATAAAAAACTTTAAATCTGCTGAACATTTCTGGATTACAATTCAATTCTATGTGAGGATAATTCCTTGACCATCAAGCATAGCTAATTGTAAATCATGTCTTCATTGTCTTACCTTCAATTTGACATAAAACATTTTTAATACATTCCAAAGCAAATATTTAATCATAAACATTTAATAATGTTGATATTGCCTGCAGTCACTAGTGGTATAATGAAATAATGGTTGTGTATTGGCTTGATGGTAAAGTGAATGTGGGTTTGATCATAGCTTGACACTTTCTAGTCAGCCCAGCTGAAAAAAATGGACACCTGGCTCTGGATATTTGTTAATGCCCTCTATGTTGTACCAACTTCATGGTCTCCTACATATAAGTTACTGCCTGATGATTCATTAACATATGTGATTTATTCCACAGGTACAGGTACCCTTAAAGAGCCGCCCTGCTCCATATCATATTCCTCGTTCTCCGCATTATAGTGTATCACATACTGATCATACTCACACATCACCAAACCCTCACCTACAGCCAAGTCCTGCTGCATCATGTCAGGCTAGTCCAAGTCCTTCATCCTCTAGCGTCAAATCACCAACGCCAGTTCTAGCGCCTATTCCTAACCCTATTCCTTCACCAGGCATCAGTGGTCTTAGATCACCTTGCAATCAGGGCATGTCACCTTGTGGCACACAGCGTTCACCAGCCCATATGGGCTCCACCTACAGTGGACATAGCCAAGGAGGTCCGCCTACACAGTGTGGTAGTGATGGAGTAACACTTCATCATGGAATGTCACCCTCAGATGCCCAGCATTATTCTCCATGTAATTTGGCACCAGCACACAACTTTTCACCATTTAGTGTTTCAGTACAAAGGAGCTCATCAATGTACTCACCACCTCGTGACCCAAGCAGCATATCTCATTCTGACCTTCATCAGTCCAGTTACTCAAGTCCAGCTTCTTCTAGTCCATGTTCAAGCAATCTCTCTACCTACGCAGGCACCCAAAAACTTATGGGGCAGTCCTCAAATTCACACCCTGCTGTCTCAACATTACATATGGGTAGTAATCCATTAATGTCTCTTCAGAAACTTGTAATGCTGCCAGAAACTCAGGTTGTTGACCCTAAAAGTGTTGTCAATGACACCTGTCTCTCCTCCCACCAAGATGAGAGTTCAAAAAACGTTAATGGCCCAGCAGAACGGTTTGGAGAGAGCTCAAGCCATTCTGTCGGGTTTCAGGGTCACTCTAGCTCTCCTAGTATCCATCCACAGAGTAACAGTCACGCGTTTCACTTACAGAACACTTTTATGGCTGATACAGTTTCACCTAACACATTTAGTGCTTCACGGTCATATAGTCCAGATCAGAAACATTCACCCTCCAATTCATACAGCAACAACGGAAGCATGGGTGAGTCTCCAAGAAAAGCACTTCACAGTACCAGTGATGATAGCAGTAGATTATCCAGTCATGAATTTGGTAGTCAGTATGGTGTTGATAAACACATGCATCACTCTCCTTGTTACGTAAGTCAAGAAAAGGTTGATGGGGTAGCAGGTGTTGAGCCTATAGAACAGAAGTTGGAAAACACAAACACTAGTCATGATATTAGTACTACAGATAATAATACCAAGGATACATTTGCAGCATGTTTGGAAAACAGTAATGTTGAGCAGTGTGATTCAGAGAAAAATGGTATCAAACCAGTAACACCTGCTATATTGCCACTAGAGGGTGATGTACCCACTGATTTAAAAGCATTGATTGGGGGAAAACTTGAAAAAACACCAGAAACAAGTGTTCAGCCAATAGTTTCCTTGGAGAGAAAAATGGCAGGGTTAAAGAAGATACCAAATGTTTGATTGTTCAGTGTCATTCTCCAAATGTTCTACTTGAGATGCCTGTCATGAGTAATGATTTATCCAGCACAGAATGTGCTAATGATGATAACTTAGAGCAGGACTGCGGAAATGGTGTGCACACCAGAATTCAGAATGCCTTCAATTCTTTAGTGAAAGCAAAATTTGCTAGTGTCAAAAAAGTGTCCCAATTTGCTTGTGTTACTACACCTTGCAGTATTGCTGTTGGAGCTGATGAAAGAGCTGCATGTGAAAGATTTGCCTTCAGGCGCAATGGATTCTGCAGAACACTGAGGACATCAAGAATAATATGCAATGGAAGAAACAGAAATGACAGCACAGGAAATGGTGATTCAGATGAAAGTTTAGAAAATATGTCTGAGAATAGTTTTGGACTTTCTGAGAGCCCACAGGATGGCAACAGGAAAAGGCCATCAAGTGCAGCAAAGCGCAATGATCACAAGAAACCTAACCTAAGTTCTGTTTCAGCAACTAGTAAAGTAGCTGAAAGTGATTCCAAACCTTCTGAACCTGTAGCCTCTAGTGGTAATGGTTGTGCATCACATGGAAATGAAATTGTCAGTGATGAGGACACATGCTATTATGAGGGAGTAGACAGTTCTGATATATTTATAAATAATTGTAGCAGTGATGAGTCTGTTACCTCAAATGGTGAAGTCAAACAAAGCAATAACTCTGGGGCTGCAGATGCAACAAATGATAAGCAAGATTCACTTTTTGTGCCCTGTGGCTCTAGTGACATACAACAAGAAGATCAAGATGAGAAAAGTGACAAGCCAGAACTAGAATCCCCATCAGTGGGTTTTGATAATAGTGAAATTGTTAGCATTCCAGTACCATCAACACCACCTTCAAAAAGACTACGCAGATCTTCTGGGCAAACTACTCATGAGAAAATGAAAGCATTTTCAGTGCCAAGAAAAACTGTCAGTAATTTGAAAGATACGATTGATCCAGTGATTGACCTCACAAATGACAGCGTAGAGGAAGACATGTTATCCTCCCTTAACAAAGTAGAGCCTGTTGCATCAGATTCAACAATTAAAAACTTCAGAGAACAGAACAAGGGCTGTAACAAGTTCAGGCCTTTAATTTTAGGACATAGGTCAGGTGGAAAGTACCCAGTTGTAGTTTTGGAAAAATCACCAGTGTCCAGCACACCAAACTCTGCTATAAAACAAGAGAAGAGTGATCACACTGATGTTTTAGAAAGTTCCAGTCAGTTGAGGGACAGCACCAACAATATTTCAGCTGCTCTTAAGAACTTGACTGCTGAAGTTGCAAATAAATGTGAGGCACAGCTCAAATTAGAAGATGTTGATTTAGATATTACTTTTCATGGCACTGACAATGACGGTCTCGTTAAAATGGACCCAGAAGCAGGGGTTGAAATGAAGAATACTAAACTCATATCTCCTGCTGCCCCCTTTGGTCACAAAAAAAAAGTTCGAAAGAAAAAGCCACCTAGAAGGAAAGTTGTCAAAAGTAAAAGCAAAGATAAAGGCCCAGAAAAAACCAGTAGAGACGCAGAAGTTCGAGACTCTTTTAAATCCATGAAATTTAGCAGAACTCTTGATTTAATGAAATCTCGGCGCAGACGTGAACAAACCTCATTAGGTCCTTTCATCAGAGTTGTAGGAAAGCTCAACATACCAGATTCTGTCACTGTGTTCACGCAGCCTGTTCATGAGTCTTCACTGGGTTTCAGTAGTGGGAAACACAAACAGTCAAAGAGCAGACATGCCCACCCACTTTCCACAGCAACAACCATCCACATGGTGACTAATCTACCTACAGACAAAATGGCCATGGTTTCATCTACTCGTACTATAAGCCATGATCCTTGGGTGTGTGCCTTTTGTGCTCATCACAGCAGCTACAAGTTTCTAGGTGATCTCTATGGGCCCTACTTTAAAGAAGTAGAGATTCCAAGAGTTGAAAGCATTGCTGCAGAAGAAAGCAAGAAAGGTGAATTTATGAAAGATCAAAAGTCTTCAGATTCTTCATCAGCTAGAAGATCGAAGGAACCACTACCTCTTGAAAGGAAAAGTAGACGCAGTAGTGGAAGGTCGCCATTACAGTTTAAGGCTAGTGAACCCAATTCTCCACCTCCAGATGAAGTCTGGGTCCACGAGGCATGTGTTATGTGGTCTCCAGGAGTTTACCTGATTGGCAACAAGTTGTATGGTTTGGATGAAGCTGTCAGAGATGCAGCTGAAACTGTAAGTTACTAGTAGAATTAGAAGTAGTCAATGCAGTAATATATCATTGTCAAGTGGTATACTCATTGACGTAGGTGACCATGTGTAATTCATCAATTTTCTGTCCGATGTGTGTCATATCAATTCTATTGTTGACTGTTGTCCATGCCATGGCACCAAGCTATATAGTATCTTCTCTCTATGTTATGTTGTCTGTGATCTCTGTCTTTCCCTGTATTTTGCCAGTTTAAGTATTTCAACTTTCCGCTGCTCATGATGTGCCCAAGAAATGTACATTATTTCTTTTAGATGTTTTTAGGAGCTCCCTTTTTTTATTGGCCTCTTTGAGAATGTCCATGTTGGTCTTTTTAACCATCCAGGGAACTTTAACATTCTGAGAAATTCCATCTCAGTGGCCTCTGTCTTTTCATTTGTTTGTCTACTCTCCATGATTTGCTTCTACATATCAGGATTGGCTTTATATAGCATAGATGAACTCTTTCTCACTTATGTTGATATAGGCTTGTGCAGTAATATAAAAAAATTATTATATGGATCATTTGGTATGCTGTTTTGATACTAACAAATATTATTATTGTTAATATTAATGTTTTGGATAGCATAAGTTGGATATAAAAACTATTGTTACAAAATGCACTTCATTTATATTTAGATATGTATATAACCTATCAATACTAGTCCTTAACTCAGTGTTACAAAATAATAAATATTATAAATATAGCAAATAATTTTGATAACCACAGTGATTAAAGATCTTTTTTTGTGTGTTGATTCATTAGAACTTTACTAAACTTATGTATCTTTGTCTTCATTGGATTTGCTTTGCCAAGCGGTGTGTGTGTATATATATATATATATATATATATATATATACCCATTCTTTTCATTGCACACTATATTTCCCAGCATAAAAAGGCTTCCAGTAAAAACATCTGCCTTAACTTCTCCTCTAAGAAATTTGCTGTAGAATTGTGGTTAATCGTACATGCCACATTAATGAATGTCAGTGGTCTCTGAAAACAAAAATTTGATTCTTCTTTCTTCTACTTTTCAGCTCCCTGTATAGCATAGGTCTTCAACAAACACTTTCCAAGCCGTTCAAGAAAAATTGGATTGCTCAATGCAAATTTCAATTGTTCTATTGTAAGATTTGGAAACATTTATAGTATCATCATTATCATGTGCCGTACTGGTTGGTGTTGGCGATCATGTCCTTCCACAATCTTCTATCCACAGTGCATCGTATGAGTTCTGTTGTTGACTGTTTTCCATGCCATGACACCAAGCTATCCAGTATTTCCTCTCTTTGTCGTCTGCGATCTCTCTTTCCTTTTATTTTGCCAGTTGTAACCAAATATTCCAACTTTCCTCTTCTCATGATTTATAGTATCGACCAAGTTAAAAAAAAAACAGGAAAATATAAATCTTTATCAACACCTGCTTAAGATGGATGGAGAGCAGATTGCCAGAAACACATGACAAATTATGAACCATGGCAGAAAACAAGTCAACCTACCTGTAGGGGAAGATAATAAATCACTAATTGAATAGTTTTACAGCCTGAACCAGCATTCAAACACAACTTGACAACATTTGCAGACCATAGTATCCATAAATCTACAACTTTAGAAAGTCAGAAAGATGATGGAGATGGACTAAATGCACACCTTGCAGTCAACTACAATCATTACTGGCATATTTTCTTCTGGAAACCACTGGGAAAGAAAGAGCAAACAGGAAAACCTACACATATATGGAGATAAATAATCTTGAGACAGAAATCTGAAAGGTGCCTGGAAGAGTAAGCTAAGGACAGAAAAGATAAGGGAACTCTACTCAATGACCCGTTGTATGGTAAATAGCAAGTGTAGAATAGAATGACCTGCTATTGGAGAGACAATTGGACATTCCTTATACTAAAGAATTATCTCCATGAAATCCATATTTTACTTTTTATTTATTATAGTAATGACTTATCAGTGAACTCCGAAAACTCATAATTAGCTGTTTTAAACAATCTACAATAAACATTTGATATATGTGTGTGTGTGTTGCATGCCTGCATTTGTGCACAGAAGTGAGAAAGAGAGAGAGAGACAGTGAGTGAGTGAGAGAGAGAGAGAGAGAGATCGCTTATAGAAGGAGTGGGTCCAGCTTTAGGGTTGTCTGCTATTTAATCTTTTTTCAATTATTTAGTTTGTGTGTCTTGAATGTTTATAAAATTGTTGTTTATTATTTTACTATTAAGTTTCACTAGCCTATTTGTTTTGTTTGTATTTTGTGCTCCCTTATGTTAATATTGGTTGTTATGAACACTACTATTTCATTCCCTTGGTACATAAAGTATGAAATTTTTATATATTTCACATCCTTAATGATGGCCCTGGAGGCTATTCATTATTTTGTTGCACTTGACAGGTCTCCAAATGTTAATTAGATTGGCAAAAGTTAAATATTTCTTATTGATCTCTTTGTTGATTCTCCGCCAGCTCAATCTACCAAGTAGTTTAATGTGTTCACTGTTGCAGTCTCTTGGTTCTCCATTTTAATTGGTGTATAATTTCTGAAATGTTGCTCAATCCAACTTGTCAACTCAATGACTACATTTGTGTCGTCTTTTTTTTTAAGGTATCAGTAAGGTTAGGCTAATATTGAGATATTAACTTCTAGTAGAGAACATGTGTGACATATGCCTCCAGGAATATTATCTGCTTTCTATGTCTAATCACCAAGTCATTAACAGTATATATGGGAATGGTTGATAAGAACATTGTTATCGTATTCCAGTTTTTACTTCCAGTCATAGGCTTCTTACAGTTTTCATTTGTGAACATTTTCAGATAATCCCATGCATGTTCCATCTTCAATGTTTTTGTTATGCTGGTAGTGTGATATTAAGTTACCCTCTTTCCTCAGGTGTGTTCTGCATGTAAATCAAAAGGTGCTATGATAGGATGTCTACACAAAGGTTGCACTATGAAATACCATTTTGTCTGCGCTATAGACAAAGGTAATTTTTCAATATATATATAAATAATTCATTTTATCTTTGTTTATCTTGTTGAAATATACATTTTCATAATTAATTAAGAGTATTACAAACAAAATGTTTTTTTTTTTTAAATAATTTGTGGCAATTTTGATGAAGCAAATAATAAATATGATGTACAATTAGAAGTAAGTTTTGATTTATATGTGGCAAGTAGGTGGTCTAGAGGTAAGATGTTGACCTTTGAATAGTAAAGTCTCAGAATCGATTTCCACCACAGGCATGGGGACATTAAAAAAAAATCAAACCCGCAGTTTCTTTGTGGCTTTACCCTCTGGTCTCTGGGTAGTGAAATCCAATGTCTAGTCCTCTCAGGAGATGGAGGAAAAAAGAAATCCCCATGTGCACTCATACAGGTTAAAGAACCCTTGGCAGTTGAAAACCAAAAAGAGTAGGTACCAAAAAATTATTGCTGTCCATGCAAAAACAATGTTGTTAAGCAAATCTACCTATCCATTCTGAAGATGGATGTGTCAGGCAGAAAGGCATGTATATCGCGGCTGTGCCATTAACTAGTGACATAACGCAAGCACGCCCACTAAATTGGTGAACACTAAGAGAAGAAGAAGATTTATATGTATTTCATCTTACACTTACAGTCTATCAATGGTCCTTTCAAGCCAAAGACAGCACATAAGGCAATAATTCTAGACGCTCTGTTTCTGACTATTTTTGACCTTGTTCAGAACCTGCATTGTACCACATGTTTCTGTTCTGGGCAAGTTGTTCAATTTTGGCAAAGGAGCTGATGTCTGCAGTTGTTGCCTTTCGATTCAATGTTCTTTTTGTGTGTTTCTCATGGTCAACTTCTTTTTCTTTTACTCTCTGGTTCCCATTTGAGGACCTGCTTTGAGATTCTATTGTTGTCTTTTCTCATCACATGGCAAACATATGAACACCCTTCTTTTCTTGATTATAGATTTTTAAAAATACTTTGTCAATTCTTTTATTTCTGCACAAGTTTTAAATTCATTTCATGGTATACAAAGCATTTTCACAAGCATTTGTTTTTTAATGCATCCAATGTATTTTATTTTTCTTTAGTTGTTTTCCAGCTCTTGCATGCATAAGTCAGTGGTGGATAATACACTGGATTTGAAAATCCCAAGCTTTCTTTTTGTGCTTGGTAATTTTGATTTCCATATTTTATCAAGGTTTCTGAAAGTTTTTGTTGCCATCACTATTCTGGTTCCAATTTCTTACTTTTGGTCTCCTTACAGTATTTAAATTATTTGTACACAAACTAATTTGAAATATGTGCCCATTTGTTTTTCTTCCTGCTTAATACATGTATTGTTTTTCTTCCTGCTTAATACATGTATTGTTTTTCTGTGCAATCAATATATTTTACTTTTTACTGTGTGGATTTCTGAATGTATTTTTGTTACTCTTTCTTTCTTTCTTTAATGTTTTTATTAGTAATTTTGTTTTATGTTGTATATTTTTTAATGAATACTCATTCTAAAATGTATAGGCCAATTTGTAAGCTCTTGCTATTGACCATATAAATGAGTGTTGTTTCATTCTCTGGCTGCTAAATTCAGATAACTGTGTCCTGTCTCTCTATGTTGTTACTTGTGTCCATTCCTCTTCTCCACTTCTTTTTTACCTTTTGGTAATCAAGGAAGATTCAGTGTTCTAGCTCTCTCTTCTATGTCTGCTCCAGCTATGTCATATTGATGCAATTTCCCTGATGTTGTTGCCACATTGTAGTTACTTCCTAATTTGCCTCTTGTCTCTTTTAATTATTTTGTCATGTTCACATCTTATTTTTACCAGTTTATGTAAGTATTGTGATCTTTCTTAGTCATCTTTGATACTTTTGTTGCTCTTATCTTCTATTTGTATGGAGAACTGATGTATTTTGTATAGTTTGTTTGGTATTTTGCTTTGAAAACATGTTATTCTTTGTGTCTGACATACACAGTCACATGACACATTCGTCTTTATCCCAAATAGTGCATGTGTTTTAACAAGAAAAATAAAACTATATCTGGGCATTTCTGGGATCTACTGGGGAGACTATAGTCCTGGAGAATTAACAGCTGCATGTCTAGTGTAATCACCATGAGCTATTCAGATCAGATTGTATGTGTTTGTTTAATTTATGTTACTGATAATGTTATGGTTCTTATATTGGCATCTACTTAGAGAGGCTGTTTTACTCATCATCAAGTACCGGGCCTAGTGGCGTAGGTGATCATGTCTCTCCACAACTTTTGATCTCGGCAGCTATTTATCATTTCTGTTGTTGACCTTCTGCCAAGCCATTCTCTTAAGCTGTCTGTTATTTTTTTCTCTTTGCTTCCCTCTATCTCTTCGTCCCTCAATTTTTCCAGTTGTTACAATATATTCAAGTTGTTCTCTTCTCATTACATGGCCAAAAAATGATGATTGTCTCTTCCTAACATTGGAAATTAGCTCTCTTTTTGCTTTGACCTCTCTCAGAACCTCTTCATTACTCTTCTTAGCTGTCCATGGTATTCTCAACATTCTTCTGTAAAACCACATTTCTACAGACTCCAGTGATTTTCTTGTCTGTTGTCCTATTGTCCATGACTCGCATTCGTATGTTAAGACTGGCTCTATGTAACATTTAAGAACTCTTTTTCTTGTTTCTATACTGTTTTACTATGAGATACAAAAGAACAAGTTATAACATGTTGGACAGAAGCTAGATTCAAAGCTGTGTAAAGATGTCACTGAAGTTCTGCTTAATTAATGCTGATGAATGGGAGAGCATTGCTGTTAATCTTCCAGCCTTGAAACGCAGAACTGCTAAGGATGCAGTGACGTATGTGCCAAGAAAGCTATATTTACAGATGATTATTCTACATATAACACTTTGCTACTTATCTTCCTTGACTGACCAACAATTATCTCACCCATGTCCTCACTGTGACAGACACAACAAGAGGAAGATGAATCTCATCAACCATTATGAAAGCCATTAAAACAGATTGATGTCAGCGTGGTGTTCATCAAAATCAGTTCATAAATAATGCCAGTTAAGTTGTTAAAGCATCAGTCCGTAAACACAATTATGAATGTGCAGCCTGGTATGATCATCATTATTGTTCAGTCCTAACCTTCCTTTCAACTCCCTGTTATGCTAAGTCCTAACAAACACTTTCTAAGCCATTCTATTTCTTGCCATTCTTTTACGAACTTTCCATGTCTTTTCCATCTTCATCTTTGCTACCACCTGTCTTCTTCAAATTTTTTCTGGATGTCGGGTTAACTTTTTTCCCCCCTTTCTTTGACTTGTTCATGTTTGTGAAGTTTTTGCGGCTTTTTTTTTTTATGCACAGTACTAGGTAACCAGTTCCATGCCCAACCCTCCTTAGTCACCTCTTACAAACATGCCTGGTTGGGAACAGTGCTACAATTCTTTACTCCCCTTTTGGGTCCCAGCAGCACACAGGTATCATTCCTTACTGCTTATTTTGAATGGGCACCAAGCCATTGATATGTAGACATTTCTCGTTGTGAACTCTGATTTCACATTGGTTTATCCTTTGGTTCTGGTTGACTTTCACAATGCAGTGTTCTGTTGGTTTGAATTGTCTTGGATGTCTAACATAAGGAAGACATGCTTGTTTTTTTATAGCAAGGTTTACAACACAATGAAAGAGGCCAGGTCTCTCTCTATTCCAGATCATGAAATGTATGTTGAGACACACATTTATATCATTAGTTATTGGTTTTATTTATGGAAAGAAACCTCACCATATTGATATTGTATCTCCTCAGTTATACTGCAGCACTGGGGGAAAAAATAATAGAATTTAATACTTATATCACTATCACCTCAAAATATAATAGTATTATAATTAATGTATGGACTTTGCCATTTATTATTATATTCTAGATTGTTATATGGATGAAGAAAAACTTTCATTGCTGTGTCCAAAACATAAGGTACGCTGCTTGCACAATGTTACTTTGTTTTTAATAACTTTGAAATTTGTTCTAATTTGTTTAGAGTTAGATATGCCTGTAGATTTTTTGCATGGTTAATAGTTTTATTGCAATTTATTTTTCTTCAATTTATTCCACTTAATAAATATTTGTAGTCTTTTATATTCTATTTGCATTTAGTTAGTATATTTTTAAGTGTGATCATGTAACTGTATATTTATCTATTGTACATTTGTTACCCTAAATATTTTTGTCTAGTCTTATAACTTCTTTAGTCATGCATATTATCTAGAACAAGTAATCAAGTAGAAGGTTCCTATCATTGGAATTTGTTGTTAGTGTCCATATTTTTCTTCAATCATCAGCACATGTAGAGATACTGTGGTAGGTTGGTAGGTTATGTCTGTACCCAATAAGTACATGTCACTCTACTTTACCCAGACAGAATCTCAAGTACCCATTTTTAGAGTGAAAACCTGCCTACACCATGTCTGTCTTAAAATAACTGACCACAATTTGAAATTAAACCACCAAATCAGCTGATTTATGCACAAACCAATTGGGCAACCACAACTTCCTGAATCAAGTAGAGAATACAATTGTAATACTGTTGTTAACAATGCGTGTTGAAGGTGCTTGGCCATCCCATGCTGTAGAAACAACAGAAGCTTTGTAGAATTTGTAACTTTGATGTACATGGTAAAGAGTGTGAAAAGATCTAGCTCCTGTTACTAGAATTGAGACGTTGCGCAGAATAAATGGTCATACATGTACCAAAAGATAGAACAGCCAGAGTTCAAGTATAAATAAAATCCAGCAGAAGTGTAACTCTAGAATATGAAACTTCATAAGAAGGAGTAGTCTCCTACTCTCTTTCTAAGCTTTCTACTGGCAAATAAGATGTCAAAACATTCCATTATGACTGTCTCTGCTAAGTTTGACAGGAAACTGGAAGAGCTGAAGCTTGAAACATACAGACAGCAGACTTTATTAGAGATTTGGAATCCCAGTCTAAATGAGTGGTGATAAAAAAAAAAGAATGTGTAAAGAACGTGAAAGAACTTGATTAACCCACCCTAAACAAAGAAATATTCTCTCACAGAGAAGTATATAGCATATTGATAAGAAAGCTGGGAGCCAGTGTTGTTGACTTTTGCAATGGTGTGAAAGATTGTAGAATTTTTAGAAACCTGAAACCGAGGAGGACATTGATAAGTTGAAAAGATCTAAACAGAAACAAGTGAGAATGGTTTGTTGAAAACATTTGTTTTCAAGAGCTGAATAGATAATGATTTCTTGAGCCTAGAACATAATCCTTGTTTCATTTGTTCTATCTGCAGGGCAAGAGATTGAAAAGTGCTGCTGAGTCTGCAAGGTCCTGACCCTAACCCTTACAGCATTTGTTGAAATCTTTTTTGCTGACAAGATGATGGAATGTACATGATTTCTGCTCTCCTACTGTGTGTGTGTGCATTGTGTGCCAGTTTGAAGCTTCCATACAGACTTGCGATGAATGACATGAATCTCTTAAGTATTTGCAAGCCATTTTTTAGCATTTCGGTATATTTGTACATGTAAATAATATATGTGTGTGTTTGTACTTTCACATGCATATAATGAACATTATGTGATTTGTAATAATTTTGTGATGTTATAGGACTTCCAAAAGGGTAGTGATATTTTAAAATGTTTGAATACTATTGTGCAATGTCGGTTTATCAAAGGACAACACTTGTCATTGCATTCACAAGATTGTGGTGTAACATACCTCTCTATATAGATTTTGCATTCTCTCTCTCCCCCTCCCCCCGTCTTTTTGAAAGTGTATTCTTTTTGTGTATGGTTGTATAGCACAATTTTAGTTGGAAAGATAAGTCATTGGCTTTGAATATAATTAACAGGAGAAACCCAGCATTTCTTGGTATAGAAGTACAATTCTGCATTTCTGACCTCAATGTGTTTTTTTTTTCTCCTGTAGCACAAATCTCTTATTAAGAATAGATTGTGCTGTAAAAAAAATAAAAATGCAATTCTGTAAATGGAAGAAGATAATAGTGCACATAATAGTCCTAGCTAGAAGTTTATGCTCACTTTTATTCATCAAACTGGTGTTAGAAATTCAATGTGTTATAGTTACAGATACCACAGTCCCACTGTACTCTGCAGTTTACATACAAGATTTCCTGTGGGTCCACTGCACGATGCAGGCATGTTTTTCAGGTTTAAGTAAGAAATATCATTTCATACCAAAGGTTTCATAATTTTATCAAAGAAATCATCTATGTATCAAAAATAATTTTAATCTGGGAAGTGTTACTCTTAAAAGTCCTCAGTAGAATAGCACTATAATAACAGGTAAGGCAAGTTGTATTTCTAGTGAACCTTGATTATTATCTCACACACAATTTTTGAAACAAAAATTAGGCCAGTAGAGGACAGTTAACATAACTTTTTATTAAACGCACATATCTATTCATTTTTTTTTCTTAGTAGCGATTAAGGCAGATGCTGAGCAATAATAGTTGCTTGCTGTGCATGGTTGCTTCCTTGTATAGGTAGTCACATGTAAAGTTGGACTATTTAATTAATTATTAACATGGCAAATTACATTGGGCTTTTCATAATAATCAGTTTCTGTTTCGAACTAATGTTTCTGTCAGATTGTTTTCCCTTAACCTTTCAGGCCACCTCTTCTAATAAATCATTCTGGCACTCCTCTCATGTCACTGTTATCTTCTTCATACCCTGTTATTGTAGACACACATAAACTCCTGTACCAAAGCAAGGCAGAAATACAAAACAAGGGTTTATGTTTTATCATTAACAAGAATCCTAACTATAGTAGGACTTTATAAATAAGCATCCTTATAATTGTGAATATGAGAAATTTGTGTCCATGCTGGTTTAGGAGTTTAATTTCATACATTCAAGTTATTAGTCTATAAGATAATATATATATTGATACTTTTGCCGTTGAAATATATTCATACCAGAAAATACTCATATTGGTGTTATCAGATGTTTATGCCCATTTGTCCACTAGAAATATAAACTTTTGTAGTGGTGTATATTAAAAAAAAACAACTTTTGAGTTTTTCAATTATTTCTTTTTACAATAAGCACTAATTGTCAAATAATTTACTGCCAGTAGGTCTTATCATTGTTAGGAAAACTGGAAAACACAAATGAAAGAACAAAATTAAAAGATTAAAGTGTTATTTTGTTTATAAGTTAACATTGGTGTTAATATTTACTGTAATTCCCTCAAGGTCTTGTATGCATCCTGTATTTTAGGTGTTGGGGTGCGTTGTTTCAGTTTTGATGTTGTTTCAGTTTTGATGTTGTTTCAGTTATCCTGATTGTAGCAGTTAATTCTTTTCATGTAGAGATGCCTTCATCAGTGAAACAAAAACATTCTCTTCTGTAATTAATTTCCTTTTTTATAAGCAAAAGTTCAAATTAGTTTTTGTCCTCTGCTGATTGGTCACTTGCTATTTGATATGAAAAGAATTTGTTGCTTCCTCCCATTTTAAATAAGCTGAATGATTCATTTATAATCTTCTTAGCGTTCACCCATTAAGCGGGTGCAGATGTGTTGTGTCACTAGTTTACGGCAAAGTCGCGATTTCTGCTTCTTTCAGCTCGACATTCCATGTTCAGCATGGATAAATAAATTCTTAATAAATTCTCTGCTTAATTTTTTTTTGCCTGGACTGTGGCCAATTTGTAAAGCCTACTCTTATTTTACTTTATGCTGTCAAAGGTTCTTTAACATGTGCAAGTGCACAAGGGAGTTCCTGTTCTTTCCTCTCTCTCTCTCTTCCTGCTCTTTCCTCTCTCTCTCTTCTCTACCACACACAGGCGAAGGTAACACCAGGAAGAGACCACAAATTCGATTTTGGAAAAATTCCCACGGCCTGTGGTGGGAATTGAACCAGGACCTTCTTTTCTTGTTCAGATGCCAAAGTTTTAGCTCTAGACCATCCAGTCCCCCATCCATGATCATTTTGTGGGTAGAATCAGCATACAGTTTAAGCTATAGGAGTAAAAAACAAATACAGTTCTACTAAACTTAGTGAGTGACACAATACATATTGGGAAACTATACACAATTATATAGTTAAATAATTGATTACTGAGCCATTGATAGATTTTCATTTCAGCATTTATTTTTTACCTTAACATGTCTTCTTTCTTGCCCATATAAGTGGTTCTGTTTGGAGATTTATTTTAGAGGTTTAATTTCTTAGAGAAGCTGCAGAGGAAATTGGTTAGTGCACTTGTCCACTATTTAGATGGGACCAGATTCAGTTCCCTAAATGTGCTGAAATGTTTCCTAACTGACAGATTTTGTGTTCACTATCCCTTATGTTATGGAATCCCCAGGGGAAAAGACAAAGAGGAAGACCAAGGAATTCTTGGAGAAGACAGATAGAAGCAGAGATGAAGATGATGGGGAAAACATGGAATGATCTTAAAAGAATGGCAAAAAACAGATCGACTTGGAAAGTGTTTGCTGAAGACCTATGCTCGACTGGGAGCTAAAAAGGTAGAAGAAGACGATCCCTTATGTTGTTGTTATTATGGATCCTGTGGTCTGTCAGCTGACACCCTTCGACTCAACACCATGTAATGATATTGTTAGGTATTTCTGAGTTTCTTTGTAATTGTGTACAAGGTTATTATGTCCATCCCTTATAAGATGGGTGCCAGAGATTTCCTCATGTGAACTAAAGCAACCTTAATGAAGACACATTACCCTTTGATATCTTAAAAGTCATGAAAATATGTGCCTCTGTCAGTATGTAGCCATAAGTGATGAAACATATTTGGTACTTTTTTCTCTCTGTTACTATGTTGTATAACAGTAGTTCTCTCTACAAGAAAAAGAAAGGAAAGAAGCATGTTATGCTGATTGGCATATAGGGAATATGGTGTTATAGTGCCTATCTCATCATGTGTTATATTTCAGGTCTCTGAAGCTTTGATGTACTTGCATTTGTCAAGAGGACTAAAAGAATGATTCAAATTTGTTGATCAGTTTCTACTCCCTTCTTAAAGTTACTCCTTTAAATTATAAATGTTCAACTACTCCTGGAACTTCACAATGGAAAGGCATGCACTTCATTTTCTCTTAATTCAAATAGCCAAACCCAGAATGCAGTGTCTTTGATAATGAAAATTGAGACACAGTACTTTTGATTGAGATCAAGATAGCGATGTAGCTTTGTTTCAATATCATTATGGGGATTGAAGTAGAGATGATTGGTATTTTTTAAACACCACAGCAAGGCATGCAGACAAAGAATGTCAATAATTGAGCACAAAATAACTTATCTTGATTACATTATTGGCGCCAATAGTAGTTTTGCTTTTTTTTTTTTTTTAAATATAAACCCTAATGCTTGTGCCATATAGTGTTACAGAAAGGAGAAATGTGTAATATTCAGGCCTTTGCTAGTTAGTTGCTTTGTTAGTTGTGCAGCATGAGTTGTTGTCATGTTGAATTTACTTAACTCTTTCTGCACGTTTCGCCGCACTGTGCACCATGGTGATTTTGGCAGCGTACGTTTTGCCACATAGTGCACCGCACTCAATTTTATTAGTGTGAATGCCATCAAACCATATTCTTTTTACATATCTTTTATCATCTTGATATCGGTGAAATCTAATAGCTTGTTCAATTATCTAAATATTCATATATAATATGTTATATGTTAGATAAATATAAATTATATAGATTGATTCTTAAAACCATGAGCAATTTTGTCTCTGAAATCTCTTCTGTTGCGTCAATAAAAAGCTTCCATACGGAAAGAGTTAATGTCTCTTTGATTCCATCTCTGGATTTTTTCTTTGCTCTATAGCTGGTGGATGTTTTCTTGTAATGTGCTCGTGCTGCAGGTTGGTTGGTTTCATTCGAGTCATATGTCCAAACCATTTAATTCTTTGTCTTTGTTGTTCATTATAGTAAATAGCTGGTGGTGCACCAACCATTTTTCTCTAGGCCCAATTTCTGATCTTCTCTTTACTAGTTTTATTTACAGGTTTACTTATACATTTCATTTCACATGTTATTTTACGCTTGTATCTTCCAAGGATTGTTTGTGTCTAACGCTGGTAGGACTATGTGAGCATAAACTTTTCTTGTTTGTTTGCATAGTTTTAGATGTTTAAAAATCAGTGCTATTTGGTAGCTTATATTATTTTCTTTCTGGATCCTGATATCTGTCTCTTTATTAAATTATCTTTTGTCTGTAAAAATACAACCTAAGTACTTGTACTCCTCTCACTTGATTTAGAATCATGCCATTGTTTGAATAATAGCATTGGGCAATGTTGTTATTAATTATTTATTTATTTTTCTTTTTTCATGTTTATCTTTATATCATACTTTTGGCAAACGGAATAAGGATAGTTGATATGATGCTGGAGTTCATTTTCTTGGAATAATACAAGAATCATCACAATTGTTGCTGGGTCATAAATTAAATTCTGATTCTGGCAATCAAAGTTTTCAAGTAATTATACATTTGAATCCCACAACCATTAATATCTTAAAAGTTTACTGGAGCAAGTTCCATCTGAGGAAAGCTCTATATTTATACATTTTGTAAAAATAAATGGCAGTCATATTATCACAATGCAGCTCATTCATAGAAGCAAGTACTGTAGAATTTGCTTATTATGAGATCCTGTGGACCATGAGAAAATTGTTGTTATAACAATTTTCATAATATCCAATTTATGTTTAAAAATAAACTAACAAAAAAAAATATATATATATTTAATATTAGGGAAATGTACTGTGTGTACAAAGAAGTAGCTATCAAACATGTTGAATGTGAATGAGCTGAGCAATTGTCCACAATAAATGCAATATTTCTTCCCTGCAACAATAATTTCCTGTCCAGCTTTGTTCAGATATTGACCATGTCAACCTTGAGCTTTTGTTAAACTTGTACTCTGTTTGCAGTGTTGTTATATTTTTAAAACAATGTTTCTTCTCAATTTAGAAATTCTGTCTTTTTGGAGTCTTCCAACCACTGCACACTTCTTCTTTTTCAGTTAGTGAGTGGTTAGGAACACACTTGTAAAAGAGACCTATCTTGTCCACAATAATTATATTCTTTGGTTCAAATTGCTTTAGAATTTACTGTAGTTCACTCTGCTTCCACTTAATCAGTTGTTTCTTTTGAAACTGACCCAGCCTCACCACAAACTACTTTCCATTTTGCACTTTGAATTGGTTCAGCCAGCCCATACTTAGGTTGAAGTTGGTATGACCTAGACTCTCAGCCAGTTCTTATCTCTTTTCAATAGGGATCAGTCCTGAAATCAGGTATTCTTGCTCCTAGCTTGCTGTAACCATGTATGCACAGTGCAGTCAATATCTTCATAATCGTCTTTATAATTTCTTTTCTATTCTGCGTTAAACCACTCTTTGTAAACGCCAACATAATGTTGTTTCTGTCCTTCAAGATTGTATGCAATGTGTTTGAGGAAATATCATATTCCCAACATATTTCTGCTTTTGATTTGAACTTTTTGTCCATTTTCGTTTCATGTGATATGTACTAGCGTTTCTTGCCTGTACTGGAAACCATCATGATAAGACATTTAATGACTTACGAATAGATTTTAGTAAGCATGTAGATTGCGCCAATACTCAGCCTTTGTCACTGTCTTATCCAATCAAAAAGACAGTTATTTCTCCAACCTGTCAAAACGTATACTATATACTATATTTTCCCAGACCATACTGCTCTCAACCATTGCCGTGTGCAAATAGGCCTTATTAGTCATGCCTAGCCCATGTGGCAATACAATTTACACACTGACAAGTACACTCATTAATAGTTTTTTTTTAATTTGGGGAGGGGGCGAATATTATCACTCTTCACATGTCCAATAAATTTCATTTGTCTTTTTTGAATTGAGTTAAGTAGTTCTTTTTTTTCGTTTTCAGCTAATTCAGAACTTCCTTGTTTGTTTTCTTTTCCTTCCATCCAGTTCTCCCCATTTTTCCTATAAATCAACATTTCAAAGGTGGCAATTTTCTGTTATGTTTTCTTATTTATTGTTGTTTCTGCACCATACAGGAATGTTGAGGAAATATAGCATTTTGCAATTTGTAGTTTTAGTTTTGCTTTGCTGTGAGTATATTTTTAATGTTGTTAAAATTGCGTTTTGCCATTCCTATTCTTTGTTTATTTCTTACACATTTTCATCATTTGTTATATGCCCAAGATAGTTATATTCTTGAACTGGTTCTTTCCATCTACTTCAATATCTTCTTCTTCTTCTTTCCTGCCTCATCTGCCTTTCATCATTGAGTGAAGATATAATTTGCCGTCTTTTGCTCTTCTGTTCGCCTCTGCTGCTGTTATGTTTCCTAGTGCTTCTAATATTCCATCGACCCATCTTTTTCATGGTCGACCCTTGGGTCTAGTGTTCTCACAACGTTTGTTGAAGGCTCGTTGTGTTGTGTTTTGTTCTTTCTGCCTGTCATGTGGGTGTTTTGTTCTTTCTGCCTGTCACGTGGCCAAACCATTTTATCTGTTGTTTCCTTATATATTCTATGGCGGGGCTATTCCTAGCTTTTTTCTCAGTTCTTCATTTCTGATCTTATCTCTCAGACTGTTTCCTACTTCAATATCCATTTGTACATTTTGTATGTTTTCTCTGCTTTTGATTATAGTTTACCTTCCCCATTGCTTGTGAGCATTAACCCTTAATTACGATACTTATCTTTGTTTCTACATGTATCTACATGTTTATTAAACAGTAGTAAAAATTACTACCACTTAAATGTAACATTAGGTGCGCTAAAATTAGTATTTTTTCTGAACTTTTGACACACAGCAGTGTGCTTACACTATACGAGTCACAGAGACTCATATTTCCTGGCTCAGGTTGATTTATGAGCCTGAGTTTGGCCTCATGGACTGGACATCTTACAATGTCTATCTGTAGGGTCGCCGTAAATATGTTCGGTTACCTCATTGCATTATTCGCTGCGTTTCCTGAGTTATAAAGGGGTGTTTTGATGTCAGCGACAACCAAGGAAATTTCCGAGGGGGGTGGGGGGAAGATCAATTTCTTTAAAATTAATGATTTCTTTTCACATTATACGAGATTGTATCTCACGAAATTGGAAAAAAATAAATAAATAAAAATCATTAGAAACAAATTCAACACTCAGGGTTCACCATAAGCAGTAATTAGGAATGTACATAGATGGGGTGGGTGTTTGACAACGACAAAATGTAAAATTTTGATGATTTGTTTTGATGCTGAAATTGTTACAGTGGTATTGTAATCTAAGGTTAAGACTCTATGGAAAATGCTGTCAGGTGGTGATTGTGTTACATGTTCAGACCATTTGATCTATCACTGGTGTTACCCAAACTCTTCTCCTTGTTTTCATTTCTGATTCTGTCTCTTGTTCTCACGTTCGACATTCTTTCCAGGCATCTCATTTCTATTGTGATGATTTTTATTTGGCTGTTAATACCCAAGTCTGGCATTGGGAGGAATACTGCATTATCTAGTTCTTTCTTTGTATTTGATGTTAAACATTTGTTCTGTAACATTGGCATCATCTGTCTAATCACATGTTTGCTCTTACCCATTGTCTCATATGACCATGATGTCATCTGATGTGGGTTTTTTATTTGTTGTTGGCACCCTAGTGTTGTAATATCTGCAATAGTTGCAGTCTAAGCTGTAAAATACTTTTTTTTGGTCAATAATGCAATTTTTGTGTTATCATCATCATCACGTGCCATACCAGTCGGCGTAGGTGATCATGTCCCTCCACAATCTTCTATCTACAGTGCATCGTATCAGTTCTGTTGTTGACTGTTTTCCATGCCATGACACCAAGCTATCCAGTATTTTCTCTCTTTGTTGTCCGTGATCTCTCTTTCCTTTTATTTTGCCAGTTGTAACCAAGTATTCCAACTTTCCTCTTCTCATGATGTGCCCGAAAAATGTTGATTGCTTCTTTCTGATGTTTTTTAAGAGCTCCCTTTCTGTGTTGGCCTCTTTAAGACCTTCCTCATTGGTCTTTTTAGCTGTCCAGGGAACTTTCAACATTCTTCTGAGAAATCGTGATTTGTCATGACATTTTGTGTTATACTCAATATATTTCTCAGTGAGTTGTCATGAAGCAGAGATATGTGCAACTCCTGTGCTTTCTGAATTCCATTTGTGGTTGATATGTTGCAAGTTCTATTATCAGTGTTAGTTTTTTTGTCAAGTAATTAACAAAATATGCTTGCTCCCCCTGTGACTTTTTTTCCACCAGCTTTCACCACTGGTGAAATCCCTGAAAACTAGGAACTGAATTTTCAGTTTTAATCTGTTTTTTTGGAAGTAATCATATTTTTTACCATTGTTGGGTAACCAGCGCTTCAAGCTGGGCCTCGCTGCTGAGACAAGGGTTGTTGCCACAGAGAGAAATCACAACTGATGCAGTCGAGATTTGAACTCACAACCGCTCTGTCTTGAGACCAGTGTCTCAAGACCAACCAGTCCATTACCACCACTCCCCCCCCCCACTTAAGAACAATATTCCTCTCTATTGTGTGCATTTTCTTTTGCTACCCTTTATCTTCCAACAGATGTTGTCCACACTAGGTAGCATATTTTGTGTAGTCGTATGTGGAGTAAATTCTCTTTGGCTTTCACCAGATGACTACTAAGGGCATGAATTGTCATCGATCCTTAAAAGAACATTATGTGGATGTAGATGCATAGTGTTGTGGTTTTTTTTTTTTTTTTAGCTTTTTGGTCCAAAACATCCAACTTCAGCATACCGTTTTTTTGAGTACAAGGTTGCCTTCTCTCTTTGATTCCTAGTCGCTAGGCCAGACTTTATAGACAGTCTGTGTCCAGGGGCACCACTGGGAGGTGGATAGAGATCTTGAAGATCTTGATCTCTGTTGTTCATATGGAGTAAATAGGAAGAAAGCTACCAAATGGACGAATCAGTGAATGTGTTTAACAATAAATGACTAGATTTACTGCAATTCACTTATGTCTTGTTCAGACTGAGATGCAGAGACCCATATTTCTCTTGGTGAATATTATTCTATTTGACCAGCATCAAATAATAACACTCACTTTCCATTATTGTAGGTTTACCTTCATCCCTTCTCAGCTGTGACCTCTGGCTGCTCTTTCATTATCAGCAAAGTTTAGGCTTATGCTTACTTTTAAGTAATTTTTTGTACGTTGGTTTATTTTATATTGTTGTATTATGTTCATGTTGCAACAGAGTTGGCCACTGTAACTAGGATAAAACTGCCCATGTGAGTTGGTTGTAGTAACTAAGATAGAACTGGCCATGTGAGTTGATCATTGTAACTAAGATAGAACCGCCCATGTGAGTTGATCATTGTAACTAAGATAGAACTGGCCATGTGAGTTGATCATTGTAACTAAGATAGAACCGCCCATGTGAGTTGGCTGTTGTAACTAAGATAGAACTGCCCTTGTGAGTTGATCATTGTAACTAAGATAGAACTGGCCATGTGAGTTGATCATTGTAACTAAGATAGAACCGCCCATGTGAGTTGGCTGTTGTAACTAAGATAGAACTGGCCATGTGAGTTGATCATTGTAACTAAGATAGAACCGCCCATGTGAGTTGGCTGTTGTAACTAAGATAGAACTGCCCTTGTGAGTTGATCATTGTAACTAAGATAGAACTGGCCATGTGAGTTGGCTGTTGTAACTAAGATAGAACTGGCCATGTGAGTTGATCATTGTAACTAAGATAGAACTGGCCATGTGAGTTGATCATTGTAACTAAGATAGAACCGCCCATGTGAGTTGGCTGTTGTAACTAAGATAGAACTGCCCTTGTGAGTTGATCATTGTAACTAAGATAGAACTGCCCTTGTGAGTTGATCATTGTAACTAAGATAGAACCGCCCATGTGAGTTGGCTGTTGTAACTAAGATAGAACTGGCCATGTGAGTTGATCATTGTAACTAAGATAGAACTGGCCATGTGAGTTGATCATTGTAACTAAGATAGAACCGCCCATGTGAGTTGGCTGTTGTAACTAAGATAGAACTGCCCTTGTGAGTTGATCATTGTAACTAAGATAGAACTGGCCATGTGAGTTGGCTGTTGTAACTAAGATAGAACCGCCCATGTGAGTTGGCTGTTGTAACTAAGATAGAACTGGCCATGTGAGTTGATCATTGTAACTAAGATAGAACCGCCCATGTGAGTTGGCTGTTGTAACTAAGATAGAACTGCCCTTGTGAGTTGATCATTGTAACTAAGATAGAACTGGCCATGTGAGTTGATCATTGTAACTAAGATAGAACTGCCCTTGTGAGTTGGCTGTTGTAACTAAGATAGAACCGCCCATGTGAGTTGGCTGTTGTAACTAAGATAGAACTGGCCATGTGAGTTGATCATTGTAACTAAAAGAGAACTGCCCATGTGAGTTGGTTGTTGTAACTAAGATAGAACTGCCCATGTGAGTTGATCATTGTAACTGAGATAGAACTGTCCATGTGAGTTGGTTGTTGTAACTGAGATAGAACTGTCCATGTGAGTTGATCATTGTAACTGAGATAGAACTGTCCATGTGAGTTGGTTGTTGTAACTGAGATAGAACTGCCCATGTGAGTTGATCATTGTAACTGAGATAGAACTGCCCATGTGAGTTGATCATTGTAACTGAGATAGAACTGTCCATGTGAGTTGGTTGCTGTAATTGAGATAAAACTGCCCATGTGAGTTGATCATTGTAACTGAGATAGAACTGTCCATGTGAGTTGATCATTGTAACTGAGATAGAACTGGCCATGTGAGTTGGTTGTTGTAACTAAGATAGAACTGCCCATGTGAGTTGGTTGTAACTAAGATAGAACTGTCCATGTGAGTTGATCATTGTAACTGAGATAGAACTGGCCATGTGAGTTGGTTGTTGTAACTGAGATAGAACTGCCCTTGTGAGTTGGTTGTAACTAAGATAGAACTGCCCATGTGAGTTGGTTGTAACTAAGATAGAACTGCCCATGTGAGTTGATCATTGTAACTAAGATAGAACTGCCCATGTGAGTTGATCATTGTAACTGAGATAGAACTGCCCATGTGAGTTGATCATTGTAACTGAGATAGAACTGTCCATGTGAGTTAGTTGTAGCTGAGATAGAACTGGCCATGTGAGTTGGTTGTTGTAACTGAGATAGAACTGGCCATGTGAGTTGATCATTGTAACTAAGATAAAACTGCCCACGTTAGTTGATCAATGTAACTAAGATAGAACTGCCCACGTGAGTTGATCATTGTAACTGAGATAGAACTGCCCACGTGAGTTGATCATTGTAACTAAGATAAAACTGCCCATGTGAGTTGATCATTGTAACTAAGATAAAACTGCCCATGTGAGTTGATCATTGTAACTGAGATAGAACTGGCCATATGAGTTGATCATTGTAACTAAGATAAAACTGCCCACGTGAGTTGATCAGTGTAACTAAGATAGAACTGCCCAAATGCTTAATTAATCTGTAAAATTATTTCCTTCAGAATAGACGATTCTGTAATATTGAGAATAACAGTAAGTAAGGATGACAAAATTGTATGTCAGGTGTGCCACACTTCATTATACTGTTCATTATCAAAAGTTTGGGGACCAAGTCAGGTTTAGTATATCTCTTGTTCTAAATTACCGAAAAAGAATATATTAAATTCAAGACATACAAATTATCGAAAAAAACAAAAGTTGTGCCTGCTGGTGCTTCATAATGTAATTAATTAATTTTCATTAGATGCATATAATTTATCTTGTTTTTCTTTGTCATATTTCTCTATTGTAAGTAAATGACTGAGAGCTTGTATTTTGTCAAACAAAATGTGGTAATGTTTAGAATAATTCATGTTTATGATAACCAAAGCTTTAATGTACTTATCACAATGGTTGTTGCTTTTAGCCATAATACCAACCAACATCTATAGTGGGAATGAAATAACCTATTCGTAACATAAGCATAAATAAAAGCAAATATGCAATAATTTCAATGTTTTATGTCTTCACATATTCTAATCAACAGAATTATTATTTGTATGTTTGATATGCATATCAATTTTCAATTTTATTAACTGTTTACAAAAGGATATATATATAGTCAGATAACACATATAGTCTTGTTATATCACAGTTCTTTTCTACAGAAAGTAGAAATTGTCAAATGAAATATTCTTCTCTTTATTTATTACATCAGTTCACATTTGTATATGGTGTGAATGTCATCTTTACACAAGATGTGTTTTTTTTTTCTTTTAAAGAGATTTACACACACACAGATCTCAAAAGTCCTCATTCATAAATGCCATGTGAAATATTGTTGTTGTTCTTTTTCTGATGTTATTGTATTGAAACTGCCATGCCTACTCATTAATAACCGTTGACTAACTATTATTACATTTGAGTTGTGGTTGTAATTATCTTAATGTTGCCCCTAAAATTGAGGAGAGAACATGAACTTAATTAGATTTTTATTTTTTAAATTTGTATTAATGAGTGTTTCACTTCAGGTGTCACACCAACATATTCACAGCTAACTTGGAATTATACAAACTATTCCAGATCATTCATCACATTTTCTAGTTGCACAATTTCTAGTTATATTTATTGTAATGTTATACTCTCTTGCAAACTCCAACAACATATAAATCTCTCACTTGCTGCTTGGTCTCATTCTTGTCTTGAAGTTGTCACTACTACATACCCAAATCATTGTCAAACATTTGCTTGCTCAAAAGCTTTATACTCTGTCCTGCAATTTGTTGATTCTTTCTCTGTCTGTTAGTGTTTTACTCAATCAATACCACTGTAACCTTCTGCCAGCTTTTCTTCTAGAATAGTCATGTATTTTGTCTATTTTTGGTTGTCTGCTTCCAATTCGTCTTATATTCAATATTCTTTTCATTCTCATAGTTAAATTAACTAGTTCTTTATTTATATTTGATATGTTTATAAAACAATAAAAGACAAATATGAAACTGGATGAACCTGTTTACTACAGCAAAACAAACTCAGTTTGTGCATATTAACTGAAAACCTTTTTTTACAGGAATACATTTTTAAGTGATTATATTTAGACATATAGTCACAATGGCGGAAGTGTCAGATTCTAGTTAGCTCTTTACATTTCTAATTATGTTTCCACTTATGAGAGGAAGACATACAAATTTGGAAATACACAATCAGTTCTGATAGTTTTGTTATATTGTACTTTCAATCTTGTATGGCCTCCATAATTTGTACAGAATTTATTTTTAAAATGGACATGTACTGCCGTACAAGTTCCTAATAGGGAATAAAAATATTTTGTTTTTTTGGTAGCGCTAAGACAAAATGAAATATTATAAGACCTCTTATACATAAAGATGTCATTTTCGGATTTGTCATGCTTTTATTACACAATTAAATATTTTGGAAGTCAATTTTAAGTGAAACTTTCACACTGACTTAAATTCATTAACAAAAAGTGAATTATCTAGTTCAAAAAGTGATAGATAAATGAAATGGAATTTTAATTGTTAACAGAAGAAGCTAATTTCCTTCACCTTACAGTATGTTGCTAAATATCAGGGCTTTTTAGCCTAGATGCTTCTAATAAACTTTTAGGGCTTAATAGCCCTAAGATTTATATTATAAAAGTATAAGAAATTAAGAGAAGAATTTCTGCCGGCTTTCATTCTCATGTTATGGTCACTGACAACAACACAAATGTAAGCTCATGAGAGCTTCAGATGCCTGGTAAATCACAATTATCTCATTTTATGGGATTGGATGATCGTGATAGAGATCCAGTAAACTTTGTTTTAAAGCACCGGATATTTTGTAGTGTTAGAATATTTCTTGTGATAAATAGTTCTAAAGAAGAAGATTAATTACATTTGTGACTATTTTTTAATGTAGGGATTATTTATCTGTAGATGTACTTTTATGACTGATATGTAACATGATATGTTGTCAAGTTATATATATATTAAAACTTTTATATTAACAACAAACCCCCCCCCCCCCCCCCCAAAAAAAAAAAATAATAATAATAAAAAATATATATAATGAAAAAAAAAACTTTACTTGTAGGGTTTTTTTCATTTGTCAGGTTTTTTTTTTTGAGGTGTCTGTTGTACAAGTTTACCTTTGAAATGTACAAAATGGTATGCTATATGCGATGTACATGTTTTGTTTGAGAGTGCTCATAATCGAGATTTCAGAATTACTCTTTTTGAATTTATTTATTATTTTTTATTTCCGTGATTTTTTTCCACTTTTTAAAAATTGAAATAGACATATTTTTTCCCACCTCCAAATGCCCTTTGGTACAGTCATCTTTCTTTGATGCTTATAGATCAAGCTTATATTAAAATCTTCCTTTCAAATGAGATAGTTTTTCTTATTATCATCAACATTAAAACTTCTGTTACATGTTCCATACCCCATAGACAGAAACCACTATTTTTCCTACATTTTCCATGACTTTGTCCATATCTGCAAATGGTGAGACTATCATGTGGTGTTGTGGTCATAAGGTGGAAACTATAACTAGTTTGCCAAGTCTTGAAACAAAATTATTGTGTAATTTGTCATTAATAGTTGCAGTTTCTTATGAAGTGATCACAAAATATGATCTACGTTGAGGTTTTAACATATATTTGTTATGTTAACCAGTATATTAATTGATGGCATTTTACACTTTGAATAGGATGGCTATTATATTTGTTTGAACAGGTTTCTCTTATTTTTTCTGGAGAAAATTCTGCTGAGCTCCATTCTTGTTGGAGAAAGTTGAAGGTATATCTGGTTTTGTAGACATTTGCGTTGATATCCTGCTTTGTTCCTCTTTTTTTCTCGAGAGTCTCTAACATTTATTCATATTTCTGGCCAGCAATTTCATTTTGATGGTTTCATCTACTAACTATTCTCATTTGATTTGTATGTATTGATTTGTAGTTCTGTTCTTGCTGTATTTGTTATTTTATTTCTCCTCCTCCCCCTCCCCTTCCCCCCCCCCCCCCCCCCCCCCCCCCCCCCCCCCCCCCCCCCGCTTGAAAATCAAAACTGTTAGCAATTTTGCATAATCAGTTCAGTACATCTTGTCTGTCCTTTAGTTCTTTATTAAAAGTAAAGTAGGTATACATGTATATGGGATTTTTTTACCAATCAGGTGTAGAACATATGAAGGTATGACTCTCTGTGTACTGTTATCAATGCAAGTAGATGCAGAACATTAGCAAAATTAAGATCTTCCATTTGTTTATCCAAATGTCCACTATTTTGTTCTGTTTATACTTTCTGTTGTTTGTCACATAACCCTGACCCATATGTAAAGGACATAGTTGTGAATGTCCTTGTCCAACCCAGATTGGGTAGTGTAAGGTACACACAGCTTGTCAGCTGGGAAGTTATACTGCTGTCACCTTGTATATCTGAAGATGTTTTAATTTAACCATTTTTTAGTGTGATATTAAAGAAAATGCACATCTTCTCAGTTCCTTATGAAAAAAATGTATTGTACATTGTTTTGTGGGTTACCACAGTGCTGCAATTTCAGCACATTTTAGCCTGGCACATAGATTTCTGTTGACATTTCATTCCCATAATAAGAATGTCTACCCCTTAGACAACCTTGTTTAGTCATCATCTACTTTCTTTCAGCTCCCTGTGGAGCACAGATCTTCAACAAACACTTTCCATTCTGTTTCTTGCCATTGTTTTAAGATAATTCCATGTCTTCCCCGTCCTCATCATCTCTGCTTCCACCTGTCTTCTCCAAGAATACTTTGGTCTTCCTCTTTGTCTCTTCCCCTGGAGATTCCAAAAATGGGCCTGTTGTGTAATACTCTCAGTTGGCTTCCGTAGTGTGTGTCCTATCCAGCGCCATAGTCTTCGCTGTATCTCTTTATCCACTGGTATTTGTCTGGTACACTTCCATAATTCTATGTTAGTGATTTTGTCCTGCCATTTCCATCCTTTTATTCTGCGTATGCATCCATTAATGAAAGTCTGTATCTTCGTGATTGTCAATTTTGCTGTTCTCCGTGTTTCACAGCCATATAATAGGACCGCCTTAACATTTGAGTTGAAAATTTTTATTTTTGTATTTAACCTAATTTCTTTGGATTTCCATATGTTTCCCAGTGCAGTGAAAGCTCCTCTTGCTTTTGATATCCTTATTTTGGTATCATTTTCTGTTCCTCCCTCTTTATCTATATTACTGCCCAGATATATGTAAGATTGTACGTCTGGTAGAGGTATTTCTCCTAGTTTTATTTGGTTATTGCCAAATGTATTAATTCTCATAATGTTGGTCTTATCTCTATTAATCTTCAGTCCTAGATGTTGTGATCTCTCATCAAGTATGCTCATTTTATCCTGCATCTGTTGATGGCTGTGTGATAGGAGAGCTATGTCATCAGCAAAGTCTAAACCATCAAGTTGTTTGGTCAGTGACCACTGGATTCAATTTCTGTTGTTTTGAGTTATTTTCATAATCCAATCTATGGCCAATAGAAAGAGAAACAGAGACAGAAGGCATCCCTGCCTTACTCCTGTTCTTATTTCAAATGCTTCTGTAAGCTGTCCTTCATGCACCACACTACATTTTGTTCCTTCATGCATTGTTTTTATCAGGTTAATAAATTTTATGGGGATTCCGTAATGACTCAGCAACTTCCAAAGCATTCTTCTGTCTAAACTATCAAATGCTTTTTCATAATCTATGAATCCAGTGGGGATTTTAGTTCTAAACTTTGTTCAACTATTATACGTAGAATAGTTATTTGATCAGCACATGATCTGTTCTTCCTAAAACCTGTTTGTTCATTTCTCAAATGTTTCTCTATGGCCTGTTTTAGTCTCTCCAGAATGATTCTGCTTAATATTTTTCCTGGCACTGATAGTAGCATAATTCCCCTATAATTTGTGTACTCCTATAAACTTCCTTTCTTTGGTAGTTTAATCATATCTTTCCAGTCTTTAGGTATTTCTTCCCTCTCCCAAATGTTATCTAATGGATTATGTAACATCTTGTTAGAGATGTTAACAATTGCTTTGATGGCTTCCGAAGGAATTTCATCTGGTCCTGTGGCTTTACCATTTTTTAATAGTTTGATGGCTTTCATTATTTCTTCTTTGCTTGGTTTTCCACAGTTAACGTGTAACTCTTCTTCTGCTGGTAGTATATCTGGAGGATATTTGACTGGTACTCTTCCATAATTCTATGTTAGTGAATTTGTCCTGCTGTTTCCATCCTTTAATTCTGTGCAATCATCCATTAATGAATGTCTGTAGCTTCACGATAGTCATTTTTGTTTTTCTCCAAGTTTCTCAGCTGTAAAATAGGACTGACTTAAAACATTGGAGTTTACAATTTTTATTGTTGTATTTAACCTAATTTCTTTGGATTTCCATGTTTCCTAGTGCAATGAAGGCTCCTCTTGCTTTATGTATCCATAGTCATCTGTGATGTTTTAAATGAAACAGTTGACCCAATTTTGCTTTTTCTGGACAGGGTGTGCAGCGACATGCACACAGTGATATTCAAAACATCTGTCTATTGTCATTTCCAGCCAGAGATAACACACCAGCCAGAGATAACACACATGATGGGAGAAACTCTAGACTGTCTATGCCCAACAATCTTTTCTAATAAGTGCAGATTTTGCACAGGCCCCACATTGTATTTTGTCACATGTCCCTGTTCTGGGCGAGCCTCTCAACCTCGGCGAGTGAGCTGATGCCCAGTACATTTGCAACCATGAACATTATCGGTTTGGAAAAAGAGACCTATGAGCACATGTCAAGAGACTTCATATGATCTTATCCATGTTTGTAATTTCTCTTGTTGACTATTTTCTGTGCAAGATGTCAGACTTCTCGATACTTTTTGTCATTGTTGTTCTACTGGCGGTGTTGTCACACAGTATTATCTCATGATTCCCTTCTCATATCATGCCAAAATGACTGCTTAATGAAATGTGTTATTAATAAAAAAAAACATTTGTTATCCGTTGGTATAATTATGTAATCTTTAATTCATGTTTTTTTTAATCCACAGTGGTTTTATTAACATTTGTCTTTACCATCACTGCTCTTTAGCTTTCAGTTGTTATTTGGTTTGTTTTGTTATTGTCCATGGTTCTCTTCTTTAAGATTGACTCTGCAACACTGAAGAACTTTCTACAATTTAACTTGTATTGTTTACCAGTTCATGCAGCTTTGAGCAAAGTTGTCATTCTTCAAAAATCAATAATATATATAGTACATTAAGGACTACTTCTGTAAATAAACCTCTTCTTAACTGTAATGACCAAATTATCAAACGGCAAGATTTAAATTAATTAGAAAAGCAATGTGCTCTCCAGAACTTGAAAACAACATTATTGGTTCACATTCCAGAGAAATAAAACCTGCTATACAAATAAGAAGCCATGGTGCTGAATTTACTAAACATTGCACCCATACAGATAAACAACCAGAAACCAGCATGGTAACACCAGATAAAGATTTGTTTTTGTTCTCTGTCCTTTGTTGCTTTTACGTGCTCAAACCATATAATTTGTTCTTTTTCTGGATAATGCTGCTCAGAACTGGCATTACTCCTTTCCCTAATTTCTCCATTCTGTCTTTTATTGTCAAATTAAGTATTCTTCCAAGACCTCTTACTTGCACCTTTGCTATCTTTGTTTTCTATTTTCTCCTTTGCTATTTTCTCCTTTGCTATTAATATCCATGTTTGACACTAGTAGCACAACACTATCAGAAGTATTGCAAATAATAGTAATTATGCTTCATATGAGGTCAGAAATATTGTAAATGTTGCTTTTTTTTTTTTTATAAATTTAGTTTGTTAGAATGAGTGTTATTTGTCTGATTGTTTGGTTTATTTTGTTGCATCTGTTCTCTGCCTCAATTTCTAAATTTGCTGCTACAACACTACCCAAGAATTTGAACTCTTTTACTTGTATCAACTTTTTGTCCTTGATGATATGAGATTTTCTTCTCCCTTTGTTCTCAGTGATCTGAGATTTTCTTCTCTCTTTGTTTATAATGGTCTGCAATTTTCTTCTCTCTTTGCTCTCAGTGATCTGAGATTTTCTTCTCTCTTTGTTCTGCAATTTTCTTCTCTCTTTGTTATCAGTGATCTGAGATTTTCTTTTCTCTTTGTTCTTAATGGTCTGCAATTTTCTTCTCTCTTTGTTATCAGTGATTTGAGATTTTCTTCTCTCTTTGTTCTTAATGGTCTGCAATTTTCTTCTCTCATTGTTCTCAGTGATCTGAGATTTTCTTTTCTCTTTGTTCTCAGTGATCTGAGATTTTCTTCTCTCTTTGTTATCAGTGATTTGAGATTTCTTATCTTAATAGATGTTTCTTACCGAATTCTTTCAGTTATTTCAGACATTGCTGTAATTCATTTTGTTAATTTGTTATTACAGCCTGGTCAGCAAATAGGAGCTCCCTTGTACAGTTACATTGGCTAGGAATTATTAATACATGGGCTTTAATAGGCAATGAACAACAGGGGAGAGAGTAAGCATCATTGTCCAAACTCCTGTTAAAGGTAATTGTCTTTTATTGGCCAATATTGTTCTTGGTAAAACCAAAATAACTTTAGTAAATTGAAAAAGCACTTGATAAAACTACTGGTTCACTAACCTAAGTGGGCTGTGGAATGTGTGCATGTCAGTCAGGAATCTCCTTGCATTTTCTCAAGCGGGATATCAGAGCTCCAATGGATTTGTCCAGTGATGATGATCCTAACAACTAGTTCAGTAACAAAGATAAGGATATTTAAGAGCTGTGTTCTTGAGAACTTCTGTATGGATCACATTGCTGGTAGACAAATGTCCAGGCTATCTTTTCAAACAACAAAAGGAACATTTTTTGTCATTTTTTTCTCCCAATGAAAATAAACAAGCACAAGTTTCAGAGCTGATATAACCAAGACGAAATAGACAAATGATAACATGCGGGTGCTAAAGTGGAATATTTCATGTACTCATTTGAAACTATAACATTGCAGTGAATCCTGCGGAGAAGATGAACCTGATGGAAGGGCAGGCAACACTGGACATTTTGGGCCAGGCCTGGGGTACACCACTGAAGGATACGCTAAAAATGGAGCAGAATTTAGACTTTTTGTTACTACCTTGAAGAGCCCCATATTGGCCACTGATATCTCTGTCTGCTACTAAGGACAGGAAGAATATTTGTCTCAAACCAAATCTGTGAGGTATATCACATGTTACTTTACTAAAGTGACCATAAACTTTGATCTCAAATTTATCCACATTATATTTTTAATAGCCTCCACTTTCACATTTCATTGTTTTTTAATTTTGTTAGCATTTCTTTTGTTTTCTCGTGTCCACATTTTGAGACTTTTGCTTCTGTGACCCCCTCCTACCTCCGCCTTTCTAAAAATTTCATGAATTCACTTAAACCCATGACACCCCTCTATCTGTTTATGCTAACTGACGTAAATCTTTAACAATGCCATCAATTTGTTCATATACTATTTTGTCATTTGTTATGAAATTAAATGAATGTTCTGAAATAACTCAAATAAATAACATAATTCACTGTTGAATATGTCTCTCTGTTTTGGTAGATCATTCAGTCTGATAAGTCCAGGGTAATTTGTTTTCTTGCTACCATTTATTTTGTCAAGTAATTTCAGGACATTGAACAGCAGTAACTCATGTATTATAATGTGTGCAACTATCACTTAAAATGACCAGTGGATTATTTGCAGATAGATCCCATCTGATGCCCTCCCAGCTTCGTCCTGTAATATCTAGCTGGCTCCTTGCAATAATACATCAGTATAGCAGTTTCAAGTACAGAAATCACTTTATCATTCTGTTGCTCTTGCTGTTCAGCATTTATTAGGTATTATGCATAAAAATAGATATATGACCACATGCCAGGAGTAATAACTGACATTTAGAGAAACATTTTTTAAATATAACCTTTCCATGCATGGCCGCTACACTGGACATAGGCCTGTAGTCATATTCTCGCTCATTAATAAGCGCTACCCCACCGCATGTAGAAATGGGAATGTACTGCTGTTGATACAATAAATGATTTGAAGAAGTTAGGCCTGAAGTAATGGGCTATAAACCACTAGTTTTGCAATCAAGTCAAGCCAACTGTATAAACATGTATTCTGTTATAGACAAGGAGCAGCTCCTCCCCTCACCTCCCATAAATACCTCAGCCACATTCAATGGAATTTAAGCATTTCTCAAACTTTACATGATATGTTGTAAAGCTGATTATTTTTATGTTTAAAACCGACACACAGAGAGAATGAGAGGGAGGAGGTGAGAATAAAAGTAAAGTAAAGTAAAGTACCCCCCGTCACGCCAAGTGGCGTATAGGGAAATATGGTGTTAGTGACCCTATATTTTACAGACCTTCAGCACATGATTTTTGGGGTAATGTGGTCGGTATTACGCCCGTGCTGCTTTACTTTCCCAGAAAAAATCCGGTACCCATTTAAGGCTGGGTGAACCCGGAGCCGTCGGTTGGGATCGAACCCTACCCCTTGTCCGTAGTAGTCCAGTTCACTAACCACTGAGCTATCGCGGCTCCCACTAATTTTTAGGGAATTAGTAAAACCCAGGTGTCCTCGCCAGGGAACAAACCCCGGCTGTTGCCGTGGTAAGCCAACCGCCTATCGATTGCGCTAACCGGACACCCAGGAGGTGAGAATACTTGTGGCAATACCATCAGAGTGTTATCCCAACTAAATTTACAACAGCCCTTATGGTTGGCTTGTGTTTGATGTGATGTATTTTTTTTTTCTATCTTTGATCATTAGGATCAGGGCTGTGTATTTATTTCCTCATGATCGTTTGTGTGTAGTTTAACCATGTTCTCATCTGTACATAGCTTCCATAAAAAAACAACGCTGTTCTAACATGCTCTTTCTTTTAAAGAAGACATATTTTTAAAATAGATGTACTGTACAACAGTGTTTCTCCATCGAGTTCATTGTTATAAATGTTCATTGACAATTAATTTATTGCTATTAGTGAATGGGAAAGTCTGCTGTACCCTCATTGTATTTGTAGATCAATGTGACTTGCGTTGAACCACAATTAAATTTGCTTTTGATGCTTATCACGTGGTCTGAGTCTCCTTTCTGTACGTAATAACACACATTTAGCGTTTCTCCTCCACTCCTCATTTATCTATCAGGCTGTTGTTGCCACTATTCAGGAAAAAAATGGATTCATAATCACTGTTCATACTTTTTTAGGAAAAAAAATTCTCAAGACCTACAAATAAATATCAAAGTTGAAGGAATACACCTGGAAACAGTTCAGGGCTACAACTACTTGGGACATACTATAACTAGTGATGGAAAATGTAAAACTGAAATAAATAAAAGAATAGGTATGGCAAAAAGTAATTTTAATGCCATGAAAAGTATACTAACATCAAAACAAATAACACCAGGGCTAAAACTAAGAATAGCAAAATGTTACAATCTTCTAAATATTCCTGTATGGTGCAGAAACATGGACATTAGACAAGAAAACGTAACAGAAAATTGAAGCCTTTGAAATGTGGATTTATAGAACAGGTAGAATTGGATGGAAAGAAAAGAAAACAAACAATGAAGTTTTAAAACAACTAAAAATGAAAAGAGAACTACTAAACACAATTAGAACAAGACAAATGAAATTTCTGGGGCATGTTAAAAGACACAACAGCCTTCTAAAAGTAATATTGGAAGGGAAAATACAAGGTAAAAGAGGCAGACCAAGACTAACATGGATGAATAACATCAAAAGATGGACAGGTCAGCCTATGACAATCTGCACCATCAAAGCAAGAGACAGAGTGGAATGGCGCTCCATGGTAACCAACTTTCGATGCGGAGATTGCACTCAATGATAATGTCCACAACCCATTTTGTATTTATGAAACAGTGTCGGTGTTCAACTAATTAATACATTGCAATGGCTAATAATAAACTAGTTAGTTAGGGGGCCCGCTAGTCTAGAGGTACGATGTCAGTCTCAGGAGAGCAAGGATTTGGGTTCACAGCCCACCAGAAGCGGTGGTAAATTTTCAAAAATCATCATTAAGTACCATGCCTACTGGAATAGGTGATCATGTCTCTCCACAAATTTTGATCTCAACACTTATTTATCATTTCTGTTATTGACCAAGCCATTTTCTTAAGCTGTCTGGTATCTTTTCTCTTCGCTTCCCTCTATCTCTTTGTCCCTCAATTTTCCCAGTTGTTACAAAATATTCCAGCTGTTCCCTTCTCATTGCATGGCCAAAAAATGATGATTGTTTCTTCGTAATTTTGGAAATAGTTCTCTTCTTGGTTGTCCTCTTTCAGACGTTTTCATTACTCTTCTTAGCTGTCTATGGTATTCTGAACATTCTTCTGTAAATCCACATTTCTACAACCTCCAGTGATTTTCTTGTCTGTTGTCCTATTGCCCATGATTCACTTCCATATGTTAAGACTGGCTCTACATAACATTTAAGAACTCTTTTTCTTGTTTCTGTTGTTAAAAATGTATTGCACAGTATCTTCCTCATTTTTTAGAAAGCTGCTTTTGTCTCAGCTGTTCTGCATCTCACCTCTGATGAACATCTACCATCTCAGGTTAACAATGTTCCCAGATATTTAAATTCATTTACCTGTTATTATTATTGTTCAACTTATCCTTATTGTGCATTGGGGTGTTGTCTTTTTATTTGTTGCTACCATTACTTATGTCTTTTTTGCTAATAAGGCTTAGTCCGTTAGTTTCGCTTTCCTTCACTATAATGTCTAACATTTCTTGTAACTAATTTTCATTCTTAGCAATTAAGACTGTATCATCAGCATACCTTAGATTATTTATATTATGACCTCCAATTGTTATTCCAGGCATGCCCCTTATGAATCTTAAAATAATCTCACTATACTTATTAACTAAATCTGGTGACAGCACACAACCTTGTCTAACACCCTGTTTTATTTGTTTCAATAAAAAATTCCCAATTGATTTCCAGTTCTTGTGGCTACTGTTTGTTGCCAGCACATGTTCTTTATTATTCTTTATTCTATTCTATGAATATTGATTTGAGCAGGTCGTCTGGTATATATCCGCTGTTGTAGATATCATTCAATGTTTTCATTATTATTTCTATGCCAAAATTACACATAGCTTCAATCTCTTCTTTAGTTATATTATCTGGTCTAGGAGCTTTTCCTGCTTTCATATTGTGCAAGGTGTCTTCCGCTTCTTCTCTGAGTATTTCTGGTCCTTCCCCATTATTCTTAATATTTATGTCTGTTTGTTCATCATTATAAAGATAATTTAATGTATTCTGTCCATTGTTCCCTTATGCTTTCTTGTTCAATGAACAGTTTTTCTTCCTTTGATCTTAAACATCCAATTTTTGATTGCGCTTTTCTTCCTGTTAATTCTTCAATTTGTTTGTATACATTTATTTTTATGGATGTTAAACATGGACAATAGGACAACAGACAAGAAAATAACTGGAGTCTGTAGAAATGTGGTTTTACAGAAGAATGTTGAGAATACCATGGACAGCTAAGAAGAGTAATGAAAATGTTCTGAAAGAGGTCAAAGCAAAAAGAGAGCTAATTTCCAACATTAGGAAGAAACAATCACCATTTTTTGGCAATGTAATGAAAAGAAAACAACTGGAATATATTGTAACAACTGGAAAAATTGAGGGACGAAGAGATAGAGGGAAGCAAAAAGAGAGAATACCAGACAGCTTAAGAGAATGGCTTGGCAGAAGGTCAAAAACAGAAATGATAAAGAACTGTCGAGATCAAAAGTTGTGGGGAGACATGATCACCTACGCCAGTAAGTCCGGTACTTGATGATGATTATATCTTTGGCTTCTCTTTTTTGTTGCATCTTAATCTCTTTGCATCTCTCTTTTAACCATGCTTCTTTTGCTTCATTGAATTTTATTACAATTCTTTATTTAATCTCATATACTCATCTTTGTTATTCTTATTTCTTCTTCTTTTGTATCCTTTAGATGTAATATGCCATCTCTCATCCCTTTCATTCTTGAATTTGTTCTCATTGGCGGTATGAACACTTTTGATGTTTGCCGCATTGATTCTTTTAGCATTTCCCACTGTTCATCAATGCTTTGTATCTTCTCTATTGCATTGTGCCGGTTTTGAATTGTGATATATTTGTCTTGTAACCTCTTGTCTGATTTTAGTAAATCTAAATTTAACTTGATGTTAACTTAGGCTCGTTTTGCTGTTTTTAATTTTACTCTAAGCTTTCCCACAACTGGTACATGATCACTATTGCAATCTGTCCCTGGTCTAGTTTTCACACACACCAGACTGTTTCTATATCTCTTGTTTATCATTATGTAATTAATGTGATTATCTGCGTTGTCTCCTGGACTTTTCCATGTCCACAGACGTCTTGGATGTTTTTTTTATACCTGGTGTTTCCTATCATCATCTTGTGTGTTCTTGCCCAGTTAATAAGCTTGTCACCTCTTTCATTCATCTTTGCTAAGCCATAACAACCAACCACTTCTTGGACTTTTTCCTTCCCCACTTTTGCATTGAGATCCCCTAGAACTATGGTGTTTTGCATTGAGATCCCCAAGAACTATGGTGTTTTCATGTGGTTTGCATTGACGAAGTGCCAAAACTCGTGGTAAAATTTGTCAGCTGTTTCCTCTAGACTGTCTGCTGTTGGTGCATAAACTTGTATGAGATTAATATCTATTGGCTTTCCATTCAATTTCACTACAAGGACTCTGTCTGGTATTGCCCAAAATCATTTCACTGTTCTTGCTTTTTCTGCATCCAAGATGATACCTACTCCTCTTCCACTTTTGTGTCTAGTACCTCTAGACAGTATCTCCAGAACAGATGATTTTATATGCATCAGAATAACTCCCCTGCCTGATCCAGTGTTTCTCATTTCACACAGTCACAATAAATGTGAACCCTTCCTTTTCATTTCCTGTTTAATGTTTTCCAGTTGTCCCTTTTGCAAGAGTGTTCTTACGTTCCAAGTTCCTATTTTCAGAGTCTGTTCTATCTTTATCTTGCTTACAGTAGCTTGGTGACGATCGGGTTTCTCCTGTAGCACATGATATCCCCTACCGAACGAGGATATTCCATTGTAATCCCCCATTAACGTTGTTGTGAATTCTATAATTGTGGCAACCCATGATTGTACAAAGAAGTTACGACAGTGGTTTTCTGTTGTCTTCCGTCGATTTGTTACGGTTGACTCCGCTAGTCTTTGACTAAAAAAGTCTCACCAACAAGGCAGTGGGGTTGTTTTACTTTAGGGTACCCTCCCTTAGCCTTTTACCTTAGCAGGTAAAAATTACCTGACCGGACATTAAAAAAAAAAAAATAGGAATAATTAATCCGTGGTCTCTTTATGATGTTACCCTCCCCTGAGACCTTAGGTAGTGAGATGTCTGGCCCACTCAAATAACGGCAATAAACCGCACCGTGTGCACTTGCGCACTTTAGAGATCCCTTTGCAGATGAAATCGACAAGAGTAGGCCATAAATATGGCCGCTGCCCGGGCCAAATCGTCAGCAGAAACCTACCCGCGCCGTGGATCCCAGGCCGTGCTACGGAGTTTGTGTACACGTGGGCCAGGATTCTCCTCGGATTTTCTTGAAGGGATATCGGAGAACCTATGGGTTAGTTCGGTGTGAAGTGATGATGGTCGTAACAACAAGTGATGAAACTGTCACTACAAGAAAGATGTGACCCAACTAAGCCTTAGCTAGTGATGAAACTGTCACTACAAGAAAGATGTGGGCCAACTAAGTCTTAGCTAGTGATGAAACTGTCACTACAAGAAAGATGTGGGCCAACTAAGTCTTAGCTAGTGATGAAACTGTCACTACAAGAAAGATGCGGGCCAACTAAGTCTTAGCTAGTGATGAAACTGTCACTACAAGAAAGATGTGGGCCAACTAAGTCTTAGCTAGTGATGAAACTGTCACTACAAGAAAGATGTGGGCCAACTAAGTCTTAGCTAGTGATGAAACTGTCACTACAAGAAAGATGTGGGCCAACTAAGTCTTAGCTAGTGATGAAACTGTCACTACAAGAAAGATGTGGGTCAACTAAGCCTTAGCTAGTGATGAAACTATCACTACAAGAAAGATGTGGGCCAACTAAGCCTTAGCTAGTGATGAAACTGTCACTACAAGAAAGATGTTGGTCAACTAAGCCTTAGCTAGTGATGAAACTGTCACTACAAGAAAGATGTGACCCAACTAAGCCTTAGCTAGTGATGAAACTGTCACTACAAGAAAGATGTGACCCAACTAAGCCTTAGCTATTGATGAAACTGTCACTACAAGAAAGATGTGACCCAACTAAGCCTTAGCTAGTGATGAAACTGTCACTACAAGAAAGATGTGACCCAACTAAGCCTTAGCTAGTGATGAAACTGTCACTACAAGAAAGATGTGGGCCAACTAAGCCTTAGCTAGTGATGAAACTGTCACTACAAGAAAGATGTGGGCCAACTAAGCCTTAGCTAGTGATGAAACTGTCACTACAAGAAAGATGTGGGCCAACTACGTCTTAGCTAGTGATGAAACTGTCACTACAAGAAAGATGTGGGCCAACTAAGCCTTAGCTAGTGATGAAACTGTCACTACAAGAAAGATGCGACCCAACTAAGTCTTAGCTAGTGATGAAACTGTCACTACAAGAAAGATGTGGGCCAACTAAGCCTTAGCTAGTGATGAAACTGTCACTACAAGAAAGATGTGACCCAACTAAGTCTTAGCTAGTGATGAAACTGTCACTACAAGAAAGATGTGACCCAACTAAGCCTTAGCTAGTGATGAAACTGTCACTACAAGAAAGATGTGACCCAACTAAGTCTTAGCTAGTGATGAAACTGTCACTACAAGAAAGATGTGGGCCAACTAAGCCTTAGCTAGTGATGAAACTGTCACTACAAGAAAGATGTGGGCCAACTAAGCCTTAGCTAGTGATGAAACTGTCACTACAAGAAAGATGTGACCCAACTAAGTCTTAGCTAGTGATGAAACTGTCACTACAAGAAAGATGTGACCCAACTAAGTCTTAGCTAGTGATGAAACTGTCACTACAAGAAAGATGTGGGCCAACTAAGCCTTAGCTAGTGATGAAACTGTCACTACAAGAAAGATGTGGGCCAACTAAGCCTTAGCTAGTGATGAAACTGTCACTACAAGAAAGATGTGACCCAACTAAGTCTTAGCTAGTGATGAAACTGTCACTACAAGAAAGATGTGACCCAACTAAGTCTTAGCTAGTGATGAAACTGTCACTACAAGAAAGATGTGGGCCAACTAAGCCTTAGCTAGTGGTGAAACTGTCACTACAAGAAAGATGTGGGCCAACTAAGTCTTAGCTAGTGATGAAACTGTCACTACAAGAAAGATGTGGGCCAACTAAGCCTTAGCTAGTGATGAAACTGTCACTACAAGAAAGATGTGGGCCAACTAAGCCTTAGCAAGTGATGAAACTGTCACTACAAGAAAGATGTGACCCAAATAAGCCTTAGCAAGTGATGAAACTGTCACTACAAGAAAGATGTGACCCAACTAAGCCTTAGCTAGTGATGAAACTGTCACTACAAGAAAGATGTGGGCCAACTAAGTCTTAGCTAGTGATGAAACTGTCACTACAAGAAAGATGTGGGCCAAGTAAGCCTTAGCTAGTGATGAAACTGTCACTACATGAAAGATGCGACCCAACTAAGTCTTAGCTAGTGATGAAACTGTCACTACAAGAAAGATGTGGGCCAACTAAGCCTTAGCTAGTGATGAAACTGTCACTACAAGAAAGATGTGACCCAACTAAGTCTTAGCTAGTGATGAAACTGTCACTACAAGAAAGATGTGGGCCAACTAAGCCTTAGCTAGTGATGAAACTGTCACTACAAGAAAGATGTGACCCAACTAAGCCTTAGCTAGTGATGAAACTGTCACTACAAGAAAGATGTGGGCCAACTAAGCCTTAGCTAGTGATGAAACTGTCACTACAAGAAAGATGTGGGCCAACTAAGCCTTAGCTAGTGATGAAACTGTCACTACAAGAAAGATGTGGGCCAACTAAGTCTTAGCTAGTGATGAAACTGTCACTACAAGAAAGATGCGACCCAACTAAGTCTTAGCTAGTGATGAAACTGTCACTACAAGAAAGATGTGGGCCAACTAAGCCTTAGCTAGTGATGAAACTGTCACTACAAGAAAGATGTGGGCCAACTAAGTCTTAGCTAGTGATGAAACTGTCACTACAAGAAAGATGTGGGCCAACTAAGTCTTAGCTAGTGATGAAACTGTCACTACAAGAAAGATGTGGGCCAACTAAGCCTTAGCTAGTGATGAAACTGTCACTACAAGAAAGATGTGGGCCAACTAAGCCTTAGCTAGTGATGAAACTGTCACTACAAGAAAGATGTGGGCCAACTAACCCTTAGCTAGTGATGAAACTGTCACTACAAGAAAGATGTGACCCAACTAAGCCTTAGCTAGTGATGAAACTGTCACTACAAGAAAGATGTGACCCAACTAAGTCTTAGCTAGTGATGAAACTGTCACTACAAGAAAGATGTGGGCCAACTAAGCCTTAGCTAGTGATGAAACTGTCACTACAAGAAAGATGTGACCCAACTAAGTCTTAGCTAGTGATGAAACTGTCACTACAAGAAAGATGCGGGCCAACTAAGTCTTAGCTAGTGATGAAACTGTCACTACAAGAAAGATGTGGGCCAACTAAGTCTTAGCTAGTGATGAAACTGTCACTACAAGAAAGATGTGGGCCAACTTAGTCTTAGCTAGTGATGAAACTGTCACTACAAGAAAGATGTGGGCCAACTAAGTCTTAGCTAGTGATGAAACTGTCACTACAAGAAAGATGTGGGCCAACTAAGCCTTAGCTAGTGATGAAACTGTCACTACAAGAAAGATGTGGGCCAACTAAGTCTTAGCTAGTGATGAAACTGTCACTACAAGAAAGATGTGGGCCAACTAAGCCTTAGCAAGTGATGAAACTGTCACTACAAGAAAGATGTGACCCAACTAAGCCTTAGCAAGTGATGAAACTGTCACTACAAGAAAGATGTGGGCCAATTAAGCCTTAGCTAGTGATGAAACTGTCACTACAAGAAAGATGTGGGCCAACTAAGCCTTAGCAAGTGATGAAACTGTCACTACAAGAAAGATGTGACCCAACTAAGCCTTAGCAAGTGATGAAACTGTCACTACAAGAAAGATGTGACCCAACTAAGCCTTAGCTAGTGATGAAACTGTCACTACAAGAAAGATGTGGGCCAACTAAGCCTTAGCTAGTGATGAAACTGTCACTACAAGAAAGATGTGACCCAACTAAGTCTTAGCTAGTGATGAAACTGTCACTACAAGAAAGATGTGACCCAACTAAGCCTTAGCTAGTGATGAAACTGTCACTACAAGAAAGATGTGGGCCAACTAAGCCTTAGCTAGTGATGAAACTGTCACTACAAGAAAGATGTGGGCCAACTAAGCCTTAGCTAGTGATGAAACTGTCACTACAAGAAAGATGTGACCCAACTAAGTCTTAGCTAGTGATGAAACTGTCACTACAAGAAAGATGTGACCCAACTAAGTCTTAGCTAGTGATGAAACTGCCACTACAAGAAAGATGTGGGCCAACTAAGCCTTAGCTAGTGATGAAACTGTCACTACAAGAAAGATGTGACCCAACTAAGCCTTAGCTAGTGATGAAACTGTCACTACAAGAAAGATGTGACCCAACTAAGTCTTAGCTAGTGATGAAACTGTCAGTACAAGAAAGATGTGACCCAACTAAGTCTTAGCTAGTGATGAAACTGTCACTACAAGAAAGATGTGACCCAACTAAGCCTTAGCTAGTGATGAAACTGTCACTACAAGAAAGATGTGGGCCAACTAAGTCTTAGCTAGTGATGAAACTGTCACTACAAGAAAGATGTGGGCCAACTAAGCCTTAGCAAGTGATGAAACTGTCACTACAAGAAAGATGTGACCCAACTAAGCCTTAGCAAGTGATGAAACTGTCACTACAAGAAAGATGTGACCCAACTAAGTCTTAGCTAGTGATGAAACTGTCACTACAAGAAAGATGTGGGCCAACTAAGTCTTAGCTAGTGATGAAACTGTCACTACAAGAAAGATGTGGGCCAACTAAGTCTTAGCTAGTGATGAAACTGTCACTACAAGAAAGATGTGGGCCAACTAAGCCTTAGCAAGTGATGAAACTGTCACTACAAGAAAGATGTGACCCAACTAAGCCTTAGCAAGTGATGAAACTGTCACTACAAGAAAGATGTGGGCCAATTAAGCCTTAGCTAGTGATGAAACTGTCACTACAAGAAAGATGTGGGCCAACTAAGCCTTAGCAAGTGATGAAACTGTCACTACAAGAAAGATGTGACCCAACTAAGCCTTAGCAAGTGATGAAACTGTCACTACAAGAAAGATGTGACCCAACTAAGCCTTAGCTAGTGATGAAACTGTCACTACAAGAAAGATGTGGGCCAACTAAGCCTTAGCTAGTGATGAAACTGTCACTACAAGAAAGATGTGACCCAACTAAGTCTTAGCTAGTGATGAAACTGTCACTACAAGAAAGATGTGACCCAACTAAGCCTTAGCTAGTGATGAAACTGTCACTACAAGAAAGATGTGGGCCAACTAAGCCTTAGCTAGTGATGAAACTGTCACTACAAGAAAGATGTGGGCCAACTAAGCCTTAGCTAGTGATGAAACTGTCACTACAAGAAAGATGTGACCCAACTAAGTCTTAGCTAGTGATGAAACTGTCACTACAAGAAAGATGTGACCCAACTAAGTCTTAGCTAGTGATGAAACTGCCACTACAAGAAAGATGTGGGCCAACTAAGCCTTAGCTAGTGATGAAACTGTCACTACAAGAAAGATGTGACCCAACTAAGCCTTAGCTAGTGATGAAACTGTCACTACAAGAAAGATGTGACCCAACTAAGCCTTAGCTAGTGATGAAACTGTCACTACAAGAAAGATGTGGGCCAACTAAGTCTTAGCTAGTGATGAAACTGTCACTACAAGAAAGATGTGGGCCAACTAAGCCTTAGCAAGTGATGAAACTGTCACTACAAGAAAGATGTGAGCCAACTAACCCTTAGCTAGTGATGAAACTGTCACTACAAGAAAGATGTGACCCAACTAAGCCTTAGCTAGTGATGAAACTGTCACTACAAGAAAGATGTGACCCAACTAAGTCTTAGCTAGTGATGAAACTGTCACTACAAGAAAGATGTGGGCCAACTAAGCCTTAGCTAGTGATGAAACTGTCACTACAAGAAAGATGTGACCCAACTAAGTCTTAGCTAGTGATGAAACTGTCACTACAAGAAAGATGCGGGCCAACTAAGTCTTAGCTAGTGATGAAACTGTCACTACAAGAAAGATGTGGGCCAACTAAGTCTTAGCTAGTGATGAAACTGTCACTACAAGAAAGATGTGGGCCAACTTAGTCTTAGCTAGTGATGAAACTGTCACTACAAGAAAGATGTGGGCCAACTAAGTCTTAGCTAGTGATGAAACTGTCACTACAAGAAAGATGTGGGCCAACTAAGCCTTAGCTAGTGATGAAACTGTCACTACAAGAAAGATGTGGGCCAACTAAGTCTTAGCTAGTGATGAAACTGTCACTACAAGAAAGATGTGGGCCAACTAAGTCTTAGCTAGTGATGAAACTGTCACTACAAGAAAGATGTGGGCCAACTAAGCCTTAGCAAGTGATGAAACTGTCACTACAAGAAAGATGTGACCCAACTAAGCCTTAGCAAGTGATGAAACTGTCACTACAAGAAAGATGTGGGCCAATTAAGCCTTAGCTAGTGATGAAACTGTCACTACAAGAAAGATGTGGGCCAACTAAGCCTTAGCAAGTGATGAAACTGTCACTACAAGAAAGATGTGACCCAACTAAGCCTTAGCAAGTGATGAAACTGTCACTACAAGAAAGATGTGACCCAACTAAGCCTTAGCTAGTGATGAAACTGTCACTACAAGAAAGATGTGGGCCAACTAAGCCTTAGCTAGTGATGAAACTGTCACTACAAGAAAGATGTGACCCAACTAAGTCTTAGCTAGTGATGAAACTGTCACTACAAGAAAGATGTGACCCAACTAAGCCTTAGCTAGTGATGAAACTGTCACTACAAGAAAGATGTGGGCCAACTAAGCCTTAGCTAGTGATGAAACTGTCACTACAAGAAAGATGTGGGCCAACTAAGCCTTAGCTAGTGATGAAACTGTCACTACAAGAAAGATGTGACCCAACTAAGTCTTAGCTAGTGATGAAACTGTCACTACAAGAAAGATGTGACCCAACTAAGTCTTAGCTAGTGATGAAACTGCCACTACAAGAAAGATGTGGGCCAACTAAGCCTTAGCTAGTGATGAAACTGTCACTACAAGAAAGATGTGACCCAACTAAGCCTTAGCTAGTGATGAAACTGTCACTACAAGAAAGATGTGACCCAACTAAGTCTTAGCTAGTGATGAAACTGTCACTACAAGAAAGATGTGACCCAACTAAGTCTTAGCTAGTGATGAAACTGTCACTACAAGAAAGATGTGACCCAACTAAGCCTTAGCTAGTGATGAAACTGTCACTACAAGAAAGATGTGGGCCAACTAAGTCTTAGCTAGTGATGAAACTGTCACTACAAGAAAGATGTGGGCCAACTAAGCCTTAGCAAGTGATGAAACTGTCACTACAAGAAAGATGTGACCCAACTAAGCCTTAGCAAGTGATGAAACTGTCACTACAAGAAAGATGTGGGCCAACTAAGTCTTAGCTAGTGATGAAACTGTCACTACAAGAAAGATGTGGGCCAACTAAGTCTTAGCTAGTGATGAAACTGTCACTACAAGAAAGATGTGGGCCAACTAAGTCTTAGCTAGTGATGAAACTGTCACTACAAGAAAGATGTGGGCCAACTAAGCCTTAGCAAGTGATGAAACTGTCACTACAAGAAAGATGTGACCCAACTAAGCCTTAGCAAGTGATGAAACTGTCACTACAAGAAAGATGTGGGCCAATTAAGCCTTAGCTAGTGATGAAACTGTCACTACAAGAAAGATGTGGGCCAACTAAGCCTTAGCAAGTGATGAAACTGTCACTACAAGAAAGATGTGACCCAACTAAGCCTTAGCAAGTGATGAAACTGTCACTACAAGAAAGATGTGACCCAACTAAGCCTTAGCTAGTGATGAAACTGTCACTACAAGAAAGATGTGGGCCAACTAAGCCTTAGCTAGTGATGAAACTGTCACTACAAGAAAGATGTGACCCAACTAAGTCTTAGCTAGTGATGAAACTGTCACTACAAGAAAGATGTGACCCAACTAAGCCTTAGCTAGTGATGAAACTGTCACTACAAGAAAGATGTGGGCCAACTAAGCCTTAGCTAGTGATGAAACTGTCACTACAAGAAAGATGTGGGCCAACTAAGCCTTAGCTAGTGATGAAACTGTCACTACAAGAAAGATGTGACCCAACTAAGTCTTAGCTAGTGATGAAACTGTCACTACAAGAAAGATGTGACCCAACTAAGTCTTAGCTAGTGATGAAACTGTCACTACAAGAAAGATGTGGGCCAACTAAGCCTTAGCTAGTGATGAAACTGTCACTACAAGAAAGATGTGACCCAACTAAGCCTTAGCTAGTGATGAAACTGTCACTACAAGAAAGATGTGACCCAACTAAGCCTTAGCTAGTGATGAAACTGTCACTACAAGAAAGATGTGGGCCAACTAAGTCTTAGCTAGTGATGAAACTGTCACTACAAGAAAGATGTGGGCCAACTAAGCCTTAGCAAGTGATGAAACTGTCACTACAAGAAAGATGTGAGCCAACTAACCCTTAGCTAGTGATGAAACTGTCACTACAAGAAAGATGTGACCCAACTAAGCCTTAGCTAGTGATGAAACTGTCACTACAAGAAAGATGTGACCCAACTAAGTCTTAGCTAGTGATGAAACTGTCACTACAAGAAAGATGTGGGCCAACTAAGCCTTAGCTAGTGATGAAACTGTCACTACAAGAAAGATGTGACCCAACTAAGTCTTAGCTAGTGATGAAACTGTCACTACAAGAAAGATGCGGGCCAACTAAGTCTTAGCTAGTGATGAAACTGTCACTACAAGAAAGATGTGGGCCAACTAAGTCTTAGCTAGTGATGAAACTGTCACTACAAGAAAGATGTGGGCCAACTTAGTCTTAGCTAGTGATGAAACTGTCACTACAAGAAAGATGTGGGCCAACTAAGTCTTAGCTAGTGATGAAACTGTCACTACAAGAAAGATGTGGGCCAACTAAGCCTTAGCTAGTGATGAAACTGTCACTACAAGAAAGATGTGGGCCAACTAAGTCTTAGCTAGTGATGAAACTGTCACTACAAGAAAGATGTGGGCCAACTAAGTCTTAGCTAGTGATGAAACTGTCACTACAAGAAAGATGTGGGCCAACTAAGCCTTAGCAAGTGATGAAACTGTCACTACAAGAAAGATGTGACCCAACTAAGCCTTAGCAAGTGATGAAACTGTCACTACAAGAAAGATGTGGGCCAATTAAGCCTTAGCTAGTGATGAAACTGTCACTACAAGAAAGATGTGGGCCAACTAAGCCTTAGCAAGTGATGAAACTGTCACTACAAGAAAGATGTGACCCAACTAAGCCTTAGCAAGTGATGAAACTGTCACTACAAGAAAGATGTGACCCAACTAAGCCTTAGCTAGTGATGAAACTGTCACTACAAGAAAGATGTGGGCCAACTAAGCCTTAGCTAGTGATGAAACTGTCACTACAAGAAAGATGTGACCCAACTAAGTCTTAGCTAGTGATGAAACTGTCACTACAAGAAAGATGTGACCCAACTAAGCCTTAGCTAGTGATGAAACTGTCACTACAAGAAAGATGTGGGCCAACTAAGCCTTAGCTAGTGATGAAACTGTCACTACAAGAAAGATGTGGGCCAACTAAGCCTTAGCTAGTGATGAAACTGTCACTACAAGAAAGATGTGACCCAACTAAGTCTTAGCTAGTGATGAAACTGTCACTACAAGAAAGATGTGACCCAACTAAGTCTTAGCTAGTGATGAAACTGCCACTACAAGAAAGATGTGGGCCAACTAAGCCTTAGCTAGTGATGAAACTGTCACTACAAGAAAGATGTGACCCAACTAAGCCTTAGCTAGTGATGAAACTGTCACTACAAGAAAGATGTGACCCAACTAAGTCTTAGCTAGTGATGAAACTGTCACTACAAGAAAGATGTGACCCAACTAAGTCTTAGCTAGTGATGAAACTGTCACTACAAGAAAGATGTGACCCAACTAAGCCTTAGCTAGTGATGAAACTGTCACTACAAGAAAGATGTGGGCCAACTAAGTCTTAGCTAGTGATGAAACTGTCACTACAAGAAAGATGTGGGCCAACTAAGCCTTAGCAAGTGATGAAACTGTCACTACAAGAAAGATGTGACCCAACTAAGCCTTAGCAAGTGATGAAACTGTCACTACAAGAAAGATGTGACCCAACTAAGTCTTAGCTAGTGATGAAACTGTCACTACAAGAAAGATGTGGGCCAACTAAGTCTTAGCTAGTGATGAAACTGTCACTACAAGAAAGATGTGGGCCAACTAAGTCTTAGCTAGTGATGAAACTGTCACTACAAGAAAGATGTGGGCCAACTAAGCCTTAGCAAGTGATGAAACTGTCACTACAAGAAAGATGTGACCCAACTAAGCCTTAGCAAGTGATGAAACTGTCACTACAAGAAAGATGTGGGCCAATTAAGCCTTAGCTAGTGATGAAACTGTCACTACAAGAAAGATGTGGGCCAACTAAGCCTTAGCAAGTGATGAAACTGTCACTACAAGAAAGATGTGACCCAACTAAGCCTTAGCAAGTGATGAAACTGTCACTACAAGAAAGATGTGACCCAACTAAGCCTTAGCTAGTGATGAAACTGTCACTACAAGAAAGATGTGGGCCAACTAAGCCTTAGCTAGTGATGAAACTGTCACTACAAGAAAGATGTGACCCAACTAAGTCTTAGCTAGTGATGAAACTGTCACTACAAGAAAGATGTGACCCAACTAAGCCTTAGCTAGTGATGAAACTGTCACTACAAGAAAGATGTGGGCCAACTAAGCCTTAGCTAGTGATGAAACTGTCACTACAAGAAAGATGTGGGCCAACTAAGCCTTAGCTAGTGATGAAACTGTCACTACAAGAAAGATGTGACCCAACTAAGTCTTAGCTAGTGATGAAACTGTCACTACAAGAAAGATGTGACCCAACTAAGTCTTAGCTAGTGATGAAACTGCCACTACAAGAAAGATGTGGGCCAACTAAGCCTTAGCTAGTGATGAAACTGTCACTACAAGAAAGATGTGACCCAACTAAGCCTTAGCTAGTGATGAAACTGTCACTACAAGAAAGATGTGACCCAACTAAGCCTTAGCTAGTGATGAAACTGTCACTACAAGAAAGATGTGGGCCAACTAAGTCTTAGCTAGTGATGAAACTGTCACTACAAGAAAGATGTGGGCCAACTAAGCCTTAGCAAGTGATGAAACTGTCACTACAAGAAAGATGTGACCCAACTAAGCCTTAGCAAGTGATGAAACTGTCACTACAAGAAAGATGTGACCCAACTAAGTCTTAGCTAGTGATGAAACTGTCACTACAAGAAAGATGTGGGCCAACTAAGCCTTAGCAAGTGATGAAACTGTCACTACAAGAAAGATGTGACCCAACTAAGCCTTAGCTAGTGATGAAACTGTCACTACAAGAAAGATGTGACCCAACTAAGCCTTAGCTAGTGATGAAACTGTCACTACAAGAAAGATGTGACCCAACTAAGTCTTAGCTAGTAATGAAACTGTCACTACAAGAAAGATGTGGGCCAACTAAGCCTTAGCTAGTGATGAAACTGTCACTACAAGAAAGATGTGGGCCAACTAAGCCTTAGCTAGTGATGAAACTGTCACTACAAGAAAGATGTGGGCCAACTAAGCCTTAGCTAGTGATGAAACTGTCACTACAAGAAAGATGTGGGCCAACTAAGCCTTAGCTAGTGATGAAACTGTCACTACAAGAAAGATGTGGGCCAACTAAGTCTTAGCTAGTGATGAAACTGTCACTACAAGAAAGATGTGGGCCAACTAAGTCTTAGCTAGTGATGAAACTGTCACTACAAGAAAGATGTGGGCCAACTAAGCCTTAGCTAGTGATGAAACTGTCACTACAAGAAAGATGTGGGCCAACTAAGTCTTAGCTAGTGATGAAACTGTCACTACAAGAAAGATGTGACCAAACTAAGTCTTAGCTAGTGATCAAACTGTCACTACAAGAAAGATGTGGGCCAACTAAGCCTTAGCTAGTGATGAAACTGTCACTACAAGAAAGATGTGGGCCAACTAAGCCTTAGCTAGTGATGAAACTGTCACTACAAGAAAGATGTGGGCCAACTAAGCCTTAGCTAGTGATGAAACTGTCACTACAAGAAAGATGTGACCCAACTAAGCCTTAGCTAGTGATGAAACTGTCACTACAAGAAAGATGTGACCCAACTAAGTCTTAGCTAGTGATGAAACTGTCACTACAAGAAAGATGTGGGCCAACTAAGCCTTAGCTAGTGATGAAACTGTCACTACAAGAAAGATGTGGGCCAACTAAGCCTTAGCAAGTGATGAAACTGTCACTACAAGAAAGATGTGACCCAACTAAGCCTTAGCAAGTGATGAAACTGTCACTACAAGAAAGATGTGACCCAACTAAGCCTTAGCTAGTGATGAAACTGTCACTACAAGAAAGATGTGGGCCAACTAAGTCTTAGCTAGTGATGAAACTGTCACTACAAGAAAGATGTGGGCCAACTAAGCCTTAGCTAGTGATGAAACTGTCACTACAAGAAAGATGTGGGCCAACTAAGTCTTAGCTAGTGATGAAACTGTCACTACAAGAAAGATGTGGGCCAACTAAGTCTTAGCTAGTGATGAAACTGTCACTACAAGAAAGATGTGGGCCAACTAAGCCTTAGCAAGTGATGAAACTGTCACTACAAGAAAGATGTGACCCAACTAAGCCTTAGCAAGTGATGAAACTGTCACTACAAGAAAGATGTGGGCCAATTAAGCCTTAGCTAGTGATGAAACTGTCACTACAAGAAAGATGTGGGCCAACTAAGCCTTAGCAAGTGATGAAACTGTCACTACAAGAAAGATGTGACCCAACTAAGCCTTAGCAAGTGATGAAACTGTCACTACAAGAAAGATGTGACCCAACTAAGCCTTAGCTAGTGATGAAACTGTCACTACAAGAAAGATGTGGGCCAACTAAGTCTTAGCTAGTGATGAAACTGTCACTACAAGAAAGATGTGACCCAACTAAGCCTTAGCTAGTGATGAAACTGTCACTACAAGAAAGATGTGGGCCAACTAAGCCTTAGCTAGTGATGAAACTGTCACTACAAGAAAGATGTGGGCCAACTAAGCCTTAGCTAGTGATGAAACTGTCACTACAAGAAAGATGTGACCCAACTAAGTCTTAGCTAGTGATGAAACTGTCACTACAAGAAAGATGTGACCCAACTAAGTCTTAGCTAGTGATGAAACTGTCACTACAAGAAAGATGTGGGCCAACTAAGCCTTAGCTAGTGATGAAACTGTCACTACAAGAAAGATGTGACCCAACTAAGCCTTAGCTAGTGATGAAACTGTCACTACAAGAAAGATGTGACCCAACTAAGTCTTAGCTAGTGATGAAACTGTCACTACAAGAAAGATGTGACCCAACTAAGTCTTAGCTAGTGATGAAACTGTCACTACAAGAAAGATGTGACCCAACTAAGCCTTAGCTAGTGATGAAACTGTCACTACAAGAAAGATGTGGGCCAACTAAGTCTTAGCTAGTGATGAAACTGTCACTACAAGAAAGATGTGACCAACTAAGTCTTAGCTAGTGATGAAACTGTCACTACAAGAAAGATGTGGGCCAACTAAGCCTTAGCTAGTGATGAAACTGTCACTACAAGAAAGATGTGGGCCAACTAAGCCTTAGCTAGTGATGAAACTGTCACTACAAGAAAGATGTGGGCCAACTAAGCCTTAGCTAGTGATGAAACTGTCACTACAAGAAAGATGTGACCCAACTAAGCCTTAGCTAGTGATGAAACTGTCACTACAAGAAAGATGTGACCCAACTAAGTCTTAGCTAGTGATGAAACTGTCACTACAAGAAAGATGTGGGCCAACTAAGCCTTAGCTAGTGATGAAACTGTCACTACAAGAAAGATGTGGGCCAACTAAGCCTTAGCAAGTGATGAAACTGTCACTACAAGAAAGATGTGACCCAACTAAGCCTTAGCTAGTGATGAAACTGTCACTACAAGAAAGATGTGACCCAACTAAGCCTTAGCTAGTGATGAAACTGTCACTACAAGAAAGATGTGGGCCAACTAAGTCTTAGCTAGTGATGAAACTGTCACTACAAGAAAGATGTGGGCCAACTAAGCCTTAGCTAGTGATGAAACTGTCACTACAAGAAAGATGTGGGCCAACTAAGTCTTAGCTAGTGATGAAACTGTCACTACAAGAAAGATGTGGGCCAACTAAGTCTTAGCTAGTGATGAAACTGTCACTACAAGAAAGATGTGGGCCAACTAAGCCTTAGCAAGTGATGAAACTGTCACTACAAGAAAGATGTGACCCAACTAAGCCTTAGCTAGTGATGAAACTGTCACTACAAGAAAGATGTGGGCCAACTAAGCCTTAGCTAGTGATGAAACTGTCACTACAAGAAAGATGTGGGCCAACTAAGCCTTAGCTAGTGATGAAACTGTCACTACAAGAAAGATGTGACCCAACTAAGCCTTAGCTAGTGATGAAACTGTCACTACAAGAAAGATGTGACCCAACTAAGCCTTAGCTAGTGATGAAACTGTCACTACAAGAAAGATGTGGGCCAACTAAGCCTTAGCTAGTGATGAAACTGTCACTACAAGAAAGATGTGACCCAACTAAGTCTTAGCTAGTGATGAAACTGTCACTACAAGAAAGATGTGACCCAACTAAGCCTTAGCTAGTGATGAAACTGTCACTACAAGAAAGATGTGGGCCAACTAAGCCTTAGCTAGTGATGAAACTGTCACTACAAGAAAGATGTGGGCCAACTAAGCCTTAGCTAGTGATGAAACTGTCACTACAAGAAAGATGTGACCCAACTAAGTCTTAGCTAGTGATGAAACTGTCACTACAAGAAAGATGTGACCCAACTAAGTCTTAGCTAGTGATGAAACTGTCACTACAAGAAAGATGTGGGCCAACTAAGCCTTAGCTAGTGATGAAACTGTCACTACAAGAAAGATGTGACCCAACTAAGCCTTAGCTAGTGATGAAACTGTCACTACAAGAAAGATGTGACCCAACTAAGTCTTAGCTAGTGATGAAACTGTCACTACAAGAAAGATGTGACCCAACTAAGTCTTAGCTAGTGATGAAACTGTCACTACAAGAAAGATGTGACCCAACTAAGCCTTAGCTAGTGATGAAACTGTCACTACAAGAAAGATGTGGGCCAACTAAGTCTTAGCTAGTGATGAAACTGTCACTACAAGAAAGATGTGGGCCAACTAAGCCTTAGCTAGTGATGAAACTGTCACTACAAGAAAGATGTGACCCAACTAAGCCTTAGCTAGTGATGAAACTGTCACTACAAGAAAGATGTGACCCAACTAAGTCTTAGCTAGTGATGAAACTGTCACTACAAGAAAGATGTGGGCCAACTAAGCCTTAGCTAGTGATGAAACTGTCACTACAAGAAAGATGTGACCCAACTAAGCCTTAGCTAGTGATGAAACTGTCACTACAAGAAAGATGTGACCCAACTAAGCCTTAGCTAGTGATGAAACTGTCACTACAAGAAAGATGTGACCCAACTAAGTCTTAGCTAGTGATGAAACTGTCACTACAAGAAAGATGTGGGCCAACTAAGCCTTAGCTAGTGATGAAACTGTCACTACAAGAAAGATGTGGGCCAACTAAGCCTTAGCTAGTGATGAAACTGTCACTACAAGAAAGATGTGGGCCAACTAAGCCTTAGCTAGTGATGAAACTGTCACTACAAGAAAGATGTGGGCCAACTAAGCCTTAGCTAGTGATGAAACTGTCACTACAAGAAAGATGTGGGCCAACTAAGTCTTAGCTAGTGATGAAACTGTCACTACAAGAAAGATGTGGGCCAACTAAGTCTTAGCTAGTGATGAAACTGTCACTACAAGAAAGATGTGGGCCAACTAAGCCTTAGCTAGTGATGAAACTGTCACTACAAGAAAGATGTGGGCCAACTAAGTCTTAGCTAGTGATGAAACTGTCACTACAAGAAAGATGTGACCCAACTAAGTCTTAGCTAGTGATGAAACTGTCACTACAAGAAAGATGTGGGCCAACTAAGCCTTAGCTAGTGATGAAACTGTCACTACAAGAAAGATGTGGGCCAACTAAGCCTTAGCTAGTGATGAAACTGTCACTACAAGAAAGATGTGGGCCAACTAAGCCTTAGCTAGTGATGAAACTGTCACTACAAGAAAGATGTGACCCAACTAAGCCTTAGCTAGTGATGAAACTGTCACTACAAGAAAGATGTGACCCAACTAAGTCTTAGCTAGTGATGAAACTGTCACTACAAGAAAGATGTGGGCCAACTAAGCCTTAGCTAGTGATGAAACTGTCACTACAAGAAAGATGTGGGCCAACTAAGTCTTAGCTAGTGATGAAACTGTCACTACAAGAAAGATGTGACCCAACTAAGTCTTAGCTAGTGATGAAACTGTCACTACAAGAAAGATGTGGGCCAACTAAGCCTTAGCAAGTGATGAAACTGTCACTACAAGAAAGATGTGACCCAACTAAGCCTTAGCTAGTGATGAAACTGTCACTACAAGAAAGATGTGACCCAACTAAGCCTTAGCTAGTGATGAAACTGTCACTACAAGAAAGATGTGACCCAACTAAGTCTTAGCTAGTGATGAAACTGTCACTACAAGAAAGATGTGGGCCAACTAAGCCTTAGCTAGTGATGAAACTGTCACTACAAGAAAGATGTGGGCCAACTAAGCCTTAGCTAGTGATGAAACTGTCACTACAAGAAAGATGTGGGCCAACTAAGCCTTAGCTAGTGATGAAACTGTCACTACAAGAAAGATGTGGGCCAACTAAGCCTTAGCTAGTGATGAAACTGTCACTACAAGAAAGATGTGGGCCAACTAAGTCTTAGCTAGTGATGAAACTGTCACTACAAGAAAGATGTGGGCCAACTAAGCCTTAGCTAGTGATGAAACTGTCACTACAAGAAAGATGTGGGCCAACTAAGCCTTAGCTAGTGATGAAACTGTCACTACAAGAAAGATGTGGGCCAACTAAGTCTTAGCTAGTGATGAAACTGTCACTACAAGAAAGATGTGACCCAACTAAGTCTTAGCTAGTGATGAAACTGTCACTACAAGAAAGATGTGGGCCAACTAAGCCTTAGCTAGTGATGAAACTGTCACTACAAGAAAGATGTGGGCCAACTAAGCCTTAGCTAGTGATGAAACTGTCACTACAAGAAAGATGTGGGCCAACTAAGCCTTAGCTAGTGATGAAACTGTCACTACAAGAAAGATGTGACCCAACTAAGCCTTAGCTAGTGATGAAACTGTCACTACAAGAAAGATGTGACCCAACTAAGTCTTAGCTAGTGATGAAACTGTCACTACAAGAAAGATGTGGGCCAACTAAGCCTTAGCTAGTGATGAAACTGTCACTACAAGAAAGATGTGGGCCAACTAAGTCTTAGCTAGTGATGAAACTGTCACTACAAGAAAGATGTGGGCCAACTAAGCCTTAGCTAGTGATGAAACTGTCACTACAAGAAAGATGTGACCCAACTAAGCCTTAGCTAGTGATGAAACTGTCACTACAAGAAAGATGTGACCCAACTAAGTCTTAGCTAGTGATGAAACTGTCACTACAAGAAAGATGTGGGCCAACTAAGTCTTAGCTAGTGATGAAACTGTCACTACAAGAAAGATGTGGGCCAACTAAGTCTTAGCTAGTGATGAAACTGTCACTACAAGAAAGATGTGGGCCAACTAAGCCTTAGCTAGTGATGAAACTGTCACTACAAGAAAGATGTGACCAACTAAGCCTTAGCTAGTGATGAAACTGTCACTACAAGAAAGATGTGGGCCAACTAAGCCTTAGCTAGTGATGAAACTGTCACTACAAGAAAGATGTGGGCCAACTAAGCCTTAGCTAGTGATGAAACTGTCACTACAAGAAAGATGTGACCCAACTAAGCCTTAGCTAGTGATGAAACTGTCACTACAAGAAAGATGTGACCCAACTAAGCCTTAGCTAGTGATGAAACTGTCACTACAAGAAAGATGTGGGCCAACTAAGCCTTAGCTAGTGATGAAACTGTCACTACAAGAAAGATGTGACCAACTAAGTCTTAGCTAGTGATGAAACTGTCACTACAAGAAAGATGTGGGCCAACTAAGCCTTAGCTAGTGATGAAACTGTCACTACAAGAAAGATGTGGGCCAACTAAGCCTTAGCTAGTGATGAAACTGTCACTACAAGAAAGATGTGGGCCAACTAAGCCTTAGCTAGTGATGAAACTGTCACTACAAGAAAGATGTGACCCAACTAAGTCTTAGCTAGTGATGAAACTGTCACTACAAGAAAGATGTGACCCAACTAAGTCTTAGCTAGTGATGAAACTGTCACTACAAGAAAGATGTGGGCCAACTAAGCCTTAGCTAGTGATGAAACTGTCACTACAAGAAAGATGTGACCCAACTAAGCCTTAGCTAGTGATGAAACTGTCACTACAAGAAAGATGTGACCCAACTAAGCCTTAGCTAGTGATGAAACTGTCACTACAAGAAAGATGTGGGCCAACTAAGCCTTAGCTAGTGATGAAACTGTCACTACAAGAAAGATGTGGGCCAACTAAGCCTTAGCTAGTGATGAAACTGTCACTACAAGAAAGATGTGACCCAACTAAGCCTTAGCTAGTGATGAAACTGTCACTACAAGAAAGATGTGACCCAACTAAGTCTTAGCTAGTGATGAAACTGTCACTACAAGAAAGATGTGGGCCAACTAAGCCTTAGCTAGTGATGAAACTGTCACTACAAGAAAGATGTGACCCAACTAAGCCTTAGCTAGTGATGAAACTGTCACTACAAGAAAGATGTGACCCAACTAAGCCTTAGCTAGTGATGAAACTGTCACTACAAGAAAGATGTGACCCAACTAAGTCTTAGCTAGTGATGAAACTGTCACTACAAGAAAGATGTGGGCCAACTAAGCCTTAGCTAGTGATGAAACTGTCACTACAAGAAAGATGTGGGCCAACTAAGCCTTAGCTAGTGATGAAACTGTCACTACAAGAAAGATGTGGGCCAACTAAGCCTTAGCTAGTGATGAAACTGTCACTACAAGAAAGATGTGGGCCAACTAAGCCTTAGCTAGTGATGAAACTGTCACTACAAGAAAGATGTGGGCCAACTAAGTCTTAGCTAGTGATGAAACTGTCACTACAAGAAAGATGTGGGCCAACTAAGTCTTAGCTAGTGATGAAACTGTCACTACAAGAAAGATGTGGGCCAACTAAGCCTTAGCTAGTGATGAAACTGTCACTACAAGAAAGATGTGGGCCAACTAAGTCTTAGCTAGTGATGAAACTGTCACTACAAGAAAGATGTGACCAACTAAGTCTTAGCTAGTGATGAAACTGTCACTACAAGAAAGATGTGGGCCAACTAAGCCTTAGCTAGTGATGAAACTGTCACTACAAGAAAGATGTGGGCCAACTAAGCCTTAGCTAGTGATGAAACTGTCACTACAAGAAAGATGTGGGCCAACTAAGCCTTAGCTAGTGATGAAACTGTCACTACAAGAAAGATGTGACCCAACTAAGCCTTAGCTAGTGATGAAACTGTCACTACAAGAAAGATGTGACCCAACTAAGTCTTAGCTAGTGATGAAACTGTCACTACAAGAAAGATGTGGGCCAACTAAGCCTTAGCTAGTGATGAAACTGTCACTACAAGAAAGATGTGGGCCAACTAAGCCTTAGCTAGTGATGAAACTGTCACTACAAGAAAGATGTGACCCAACTAAGCCTTAGCAAGTGATGAAACTGTCACTACAAGAAAGATGTGACCCAACTAAGCCTTAGCTAGTGATGAAACTGTCACTACAAGAAAGATGTGGGCCAACTAAGTCTTAGCTAGTGATGAAACTGTCACTACAAGAAAGATGTGGGCCAACTAAGCCTTAGCTAGTGATGAAACTGTCACTACAAGAAAGATGTGACCCAACTAAGCCTTAGCTAGTGATGAAACTGTCACTACAAGAAAGATGTGGGCCAACTAAGTCTTAGCTAGTGATGAAACTGTCACTACAAGAAAGATGTGGGCCAACTAAGCCTTAGCTAGTGATGAAACTGTCACTACAAGAAAGATGTGACCCAACTAAGCCTTAGCTAGTGATGAAACTGTCACTACAAGAAAGATGTGGGCCAACTAAGCCTTAGCTAGTGATGAAACTGTCACTACAAGAAAGATGTGGGCCAACTAAGCCTTAGCTAGTGATGAAACTGTCACTACAAGAAAGATGTGACCCAACTAAGCCTTAGCTAGTGATGAAACTGTCACTACAAGAAAGATGTGACCCAACTAAGCCTTAGCTAGTGATGAAACTGTCACTACAAGAAAGATGTGGGCCAACTAAGCCTTAGCTAGTGATGAAACTGTCACTACAAGAAAGATGTGACCCAACTAAGCCTTAGCTAGTGATGAAACTGTCACTACAAGAAAGATGTGACCCAACTAAGCCTTAGCTAGTGATGAAACTGTCACTACAAGAAAGATGTGGGCCAACTAAGCCTTAGCTAGTGATGAAACTGTCACTACAAGAAAGATGTGACCAACTAAGCCTTAGCTAGTGATGAAACTGTCACTACAAGAAAGATGTGACCCAACTAAGTCTTAGCTAGTGATGAAACTGTCACTACAAGAAAGATGTGGGCCAACTAAGCCTTAGCTAGTGATGAAACTGTCACTACAAGAAAGATGTGACCCAACTAAGCCTTAGCTAGTGATGAAACTGTCACTACAAGAAAGATGTGACCCAACTAAGCCTTAGCTAGTGATGAAACTGTCACTACAAGAAAGATGTGACCCAACTAAGTCTTAGCTAGTGATGAAACTGTCACTACAAGAAAGATGTGGGCCAACTAAGCCTTAGCTAGTGATGAAACTGTCACTACAAGAAAGATGTGGGCCAACTAAGCCTTAGCTAGTGATGAAACTGTCACTACAAGAAAGATGTGGGCCAACTAAGCCTTAGCTAGTGATGAAACTGTCACTACAAGAAAGATGTGGGCCAACTAAGCCTTAGCTAGTGATGAAACTGTCACTACAAGAAAGATGTGGGCCAACTAAGTCTTAGCTAGTGATGAAACTGTCACTACAAGAAAGATGTGGGCCAACTAAGTCTTAGCTAGTGATGAAACTGTCACTACAAGAAAGATGTGGGCCAACTAAGCCTTAGCTAGTGATGAAACTGTCACTACAAGAAAGATGTGGGCCAACTAAGCCTTAGCTAGTGATGAAACTGTCACTACAAGAAAGATGTGACCCAACTAAGCCTTAGCTAGTGATGAAACTGTCACTACAAGAAAGATGTGGGCCAACTAAGCCTTAGCTAGTGATGAAACTGTCACTACAAGAAAGATGTGGGCCAACTAAGCCTTAGCTAGTGATGAAACTGTCACTACAAGAAAGATGTGGGCCAACTAAGCCTTAGCTAGTGATGAAACTGTCACTACAAGAAAGATGTGACCCAACTAAGCCTTAGCTAGTGATGAAACTGTCACTACAAGAAAGATGTGACCCAACTAAGTCTTAGCTAGTGATGAAACTGTCACTACAAGAAAGATGTGGGCCAACTAAGCCTTAGCTAGTGATGAAACTGTCACTACAAGAAAGATGTGGGCCAACTAAGCCTTAGCTAGTGATGAAACTGTCACTACAAGAAAGATGTGGGCCAACTAAGCCTTAGCTAGTGATGAAACTGTCACTACAAGAAAGATGTGACCCAACTAAGCCTTAGCTAGTGATGAAACTGTCACTACAAGAAAGATGTGACCCAACTAAGTCCTTAGCTAGTGATGAAACTGTCACTACAAGAAAGATGTGGGCCAACTAAGTCTTAGCTAGTGATGAAACTGTCACTACAAGAAAGATGTGGGCCAACTAAGTCTTAGCTAGTGATGAAACTGTCACTACAAGAAAGATGTGGGCCAACTAAGCCTTAGCTAGTGATGAAACTGTCACTACAAGAAAGATGTGACCCAACTAAGCCTTAGCTAGTGATGAAACTGTCACTACAAGAAAGATGTGGGCCAACTAAGCCTTAGCTAGTGATGAAACTGTCACTACAAGAAAGATGTGGGCCAACTAAGCCTTAGCTAGTGATGAAACTGTCACTACAAGAAAGATGTGACCCAACTAAGCCTTAGCTAGTGATGAAACTGTCACTACAAGAAAGATGTGACCCAACTAAGCCTTAGCTAGTGATGAAACTGTCACTACAAGAAAGATGTGGGCCAACTAAGCCTTAGCTAGTGATGAAACTGTCACTACAAGAAAGATGTGACCCAACTAAGCCTTAGCTAGTGATGAAACTGTCACTACAAGAAAGATGTGACCCAACTAAGCCTTAGCTAGTGATGAAACTGTCACTACAAGAAAGATGTGGGCCAACTAAGCCTTAGCTAGTGATGAAACTGTCACTACAAGAAAGATGTGGGCCAACTAAGCCTTAGCTAGTGATGAAACTGTCACTACAAGAAAGATGTGACCCAACTAAGTCTTAGCTAGTGATGAAACTGTCACTACAAGAAAGATGTGACCCAACTAAGTCTTAGCTAGTGATGAAACTGTCACTACAAGAAAGATGTGGGCCAACTAAGCCTTAGCTAGTGATGAAACTGTCACTACAAGAAAGATGTGACCCAACTAAGCCTTAGCTAGTGATGAAACTGTCACTACAAGAAAGATGTGACCCAACTAAGCCTTAGCTAGTGATGAAACTGTCACTACAAGAAAGATGTGACCCAACTAAGTCTTAGCTAGTGATGAAACTGTCACTACAAGAAAGATGTGGGCCAACTAAGCCTTAGCTAGTGATGAAACTGTCACTACAAGAAAGATGTGACCCAACTAAGCCTTAGCTAGTGATGAAACTGTCACTACAAGAAAGATGTGACCCAACTAAGTCTTAGCTAGTGATGAAACTGTCACTACAAGAAAGATGTGGGCCAACTAAGCCTTAGCTAGTGATGAAACTGTCACTACAAGAAAGATGTGACCCAACTAAGCCTTAGCTAGTGATGAAACTGTCACTACAAGAAAGATGTGACCCAACTAAGCCTTAGCTAGTGATGAAACTGTCACTACAAGAAAGATGTGACCCAACTAAGTCTTAGCTAGTGATGAAACTGTCACTACAAGAAAGATGTGGGCCAACTAAGCCTTAGCTAGTGATGAAACTGTCACTACAAGAAAGATGTGGGCCAACTAAGCCTTAGCTAGTGATGAAACTGTCACTACAAGAAAGATGTGGGCCAACTAAGCCTTAGCTAGTGATGAAACTGTCACTACAAGAAAGATGTGACCCAACTAAGCCTTAGCTAGTGATGAAACTGTCACTACAAGAAAGATGTGACCCAACTAAGTCTTAGCTAGTGATGAAACTGTCACTACAAGAAAGATGTGGGCCAACTAAGCCTTAGCTAGTGATGAAACTGTCACTACAAGAAAGATGTGACCCAACTAAGCCTTAGCTAGTGATGAAACTGTCACTACAAGAAAGATGTGGGCCAACTAAGTCTTAGCTAGTGATGAAACTGTCACTACAAGAAAGATGTGGGCCAACTAAGTCTTAGCTAGTGATGAAACTGTCACTACAAGAAAGATGTGGGCCAACTAAGCCTTAGCTAGTGATGAAACTGTCACTACAAGAAAGATGTGGGCCAACTAAGTCTTAGCTAGTGATGAAACTGTCACTACAAGAAAGATGTGGGCCAACTAAGCCTTAGCTAGTGATGAAACTGTCACTACAAGAAAGATGTGGGCCAACTAAGTCTTAGCTAGTGATGAAACTGTCACTACAAGAAAGATGTGGGCCAACTAAGTCTTAGCTAGTGATGAAACTGTCACTACAAGAAAGATGTGGGCCAACTAAGCCTTAGCTAGTGATGAAACTGTCACTACAAGAAAGATGTGACCCAACTAAGCCTTAGCTAGTGATGAAACTGTCACTACAAGAAAGATGTGGGCCAACTAAGCCTTAGCTAGTGATGAAACTGTCACTACAAGAAAGATGTGGGCCAACTAAGCCTTAGCTAGTGATGAAACTGTCACTACAAGAAAGATGTGACCCAACTAAGCCTTAGCTAGTGATGAAACTGTCACTACAAGAAAGATGTGACCCAACTAAGCCTTAGCTAGTGATGAAACTGTCACTACAAGAAAGATGTGGGCCAACTAAGCCTTAGCTAGTGATGAAACTGTCACTACAAGAAAGATGTGACCCAACTAAGTCTTAGCTAGTGATGAAACTGTCACTACAAGAAAGATGTGACCCAACTAAGCCTTAGCTAGTGATGAAACTGTCACTACAAGAAAGATGTGGGCCAACTAAGCCTTAGCTAGTGATGAAACTGTCACTACAAGAAAGATGTGGGCCAACTAAGCCTTAGCTAGTGATGAAACTGTCACTACAAGAAAGATGTGACCCAACTAAGTCTTAGCTAGTGATGAAACTGTCACTACAAGAAAGATGTGACCCAACTAAGTCTTAGCTAGTGATGAAACTGTCACTACAAGAAAGATGTGGGCCAACTAAGCCTTAGCTAGTGATGAAACTGTCACTACAAGAAAGATGTGACCCAACTAAGCCTTAGCTAGTGATGAAACTGTCACTACAAGAAAGATGTGACCCAACTAAGTCTTAGCTAGTGATGAAACTGTCACTACAAGAAAGATGTGACCCAACTAAGTCTTAGCTAGTGATGAAACTGTCACTACAAGAAAGATGTGACCCAACTAAGCCTTAGCTAGTGATGAAACTGTCACTACAAGAAAGATGTGGGCCAACTAAGCTTAGCTAGTGATGAAACTGTCACTACAAGAAAGATGTGGGCCAACTAAGCCTTAGCTAGTGATGAAACTGTCACTACAAGAAAGATGTGACCCAACTAAGCCTTAGCTAGTGATGAAACTGTCACTACAAGAAAGATGTGACCCAACTAAGCCTTAGCTAGTGATGAAACTGTCACTACAAGAAAGATGTGGGCCAACTAAGCCTTAGCTAGTGATGAAACTGTCACTACAAGAAAGATGTGGGCCAACTAAGTCTTAGCTAGTGATGAAACTGTCACTACAAGAAAGATGTGGGCCAACTAAGTCTTAGCTAGTGATGAAACTGTCACTACAAGAAAGATGTGGGCCAACTAAGCCTTAGCTAGTGATGAAACTGTCACTACAAGAAAGATGTGACCCAACTAAGCCTTAGCTAGTGATGAAACTGTCACTACAAGAAAGATGTGGGCCAACTAAGCCTTAGCTAGTGATGAAACTGTCACTACAAGAAAGATGTGGGCCAACTAAGCCTTAGCTAGTGATGAAACTGTCACTACAAGAAAGATGTGACCCAACTAAGCCTTAGCTAGTGATGAAACTGTCACTACAAGAAAGATGTGACCCAACTAAGCCTTAGCTAGTGATGAAACTGTCACTACAAGAAAGATGTGGGCCAACTAAGCCTTAGCTAGTGATGAAACTGTCACTACAAGAAAGATGTGACCCAACTAAGTCTTAGCTAGTGATGAAACTGTCACTACAAGAAAGATGTGACCCAACTAAGCCTTAGCTAGTGATGAAACTGTCACTACAAGAAAGATGTGGGCCAACTAAGCCTTAGCTAGTGATGAAACTGTCACTACAAGAAAGATGTGGGCCAACTAAGCCTTAGCTAGTGATGAAACTGTCACTACAAGAAAGATGTGACCCAACTAAGTCTTAGCTAGTGATGAAACTGTCACTACAAGAAAGATGTGACCCAACTAAGTCTTAGCTAGTGATGAAACTGTCACTACAAGAAAGATGTGGGCCAACTAAGCCTTAGCTAGTGATGAAACTGTCACTACAAGAAAGATGTGACCCAACTAAGCCTTAGCTAGTGATGAAACTGTCACTACAAGAAAGATGTGACCCAACTAAGTCTTAGCTAGTGATGAAACTGTCACTACAAGAAAGATGTGACCCAACTAAGTCTTAGCTAGTGATGAAACTGTCACTACAAGAAAGATGTGACCCAACTAAGCCTTAGCTAGTGATGAAACTGTCACTACAAGAAAGATGTGGGCCAACTAAGTCTTAGCTAGTGATGAAACTGTCACTACAAGAAAGATGTGGGCCAACTAAGCCTTAGCTAGTGATGAAACTGTCACTACAAGAAAGATGTGACCCAACTAAGCCTTAGCTAGTGATGAAACTGTCACTACAAGAAAGATGTGACCCAACTAAGCCTTAGCTAGTGATGAAACTGTCACTACAAGAAAGATGTGGGCCAACTAAGTCTTAGCTAGTGATGAAACTGTCACTACAAGAAAGATGTGGGCCAACTAAGTCTTAGCTAGTGATGAAACTGTCACTACAAGAAAGATGTGGGCCAACTAAGCCTTAGCTAGTGATGAAACTGTCACTACAAGAAAGATGTGACCCAACTAAGCCTTAGCTAGTGATGAAACTGTCACTACAAGAAAGATGTGGGCCAACTAAGCCTTAGCTAGTGATGAAACTGTCACTACAAGAAAGATGTGGGCCAACTAAGCCTTAGCTAGTGATGAAACTGTCACTACAAGAAAGATGTGACCCAACTAAGCCTTAGCTAGTGATGAAACTGTCACTACAAGAAAGATGTGACCCAACTAAGCCTTAGCTAGTGATGAAACTGTCACTACAAGAAAGATGTGGGCCAACTAAGCCTTAGCTAGTGATGAAACTGTCACTACAAGAAAGATGTGACCCAACTAAGTCTTAGCTAGTGATGAAACTGTCACTACAAGAAAGATGTGACCCAACTAAGCCTTAGCTAGTGATGAAACTGTCACTACAAGAAAGATGTGGGCCAACTAAGCCTTAGCTAGTGATGAAACTGTCACTACAAGAAAGATGTGGGCCAACTAAGCCTTAGCTAGTGATGAAACTGTCACTACAAGAAAGATGTGACCCAACTAAGTCTTAGCTAGTGATGAAACTGTCACTACAAGAAAGATGTGACCCAACTAAGTCTTAGCTAGTGATGAAACTGTCACTACAAGAAAGATGTGGGCCAACTAAGCCTTAGCTAGTGATGAAACTGTCACTACAAGAAAGATGTGACCCAACTAAGCCTTAGCTAGTGATGAAACTGTCACTACAAGAAAGATGTGACCCAACTAAGCCTTAGCTAGTGATGAAACTGTCACTACAAGAAAGATGTGGGCCAACTAAGTCTTAGCTAGTGATGAAACTGTCACTACAAGAAAGATGTGGGCCAACTAAGCCTTAGCTAGTGATGAAACTGTCACTACAAGAAAGATGTGACCCAACTAAGCCTTAGCTAGTGATGAAACTGTCACTACAAGAAAGATGTGACCCAACTAAGTCTTAGCTAGTGATGAAACTGTCACTACAAGAAAGATGTGGGCCAACTAAGCCTTAGCTAGTGATGAAACTGTCACTACAAGAAAGATGTGACCCAACTAAGCCTTAGCTAGTGATGAAACTGTCACTACAAGAAAGATGTGACCCAACTAAGTCTTAGCTAGTGATGAAACTGTCACTACAAGAAAGATGTGACCCAACTAAGCCTTAGCTAGTGATGAAACTGTCACTACAAGAAAGATGTGGGCCAACTAAGCCTTAGCTAGTGATGAAACTGTCACTACAAGAAAGATGTGGGCCAACTAAGCCTTAGCTAGTGATGAAACTGTCACTACAAGAAAGATGTGACCCAACTAAGTCTTAGCTAGTGATGAAACTGTCACTACAAGAAAGATGTGACCCAACTAAGCCTTAGCTAGTGATGAAACTGTCACTACAAGAAAGATGTGGGCCAACTAAGCCTTAGCTAGTGATGAAACTGTCACTACAAGAAAGATGTGACCAACTAAGCCTTAGCTAGTGATGAAACTGTCACTACAAGAAAGATGTGACCCAACTAAGCCTTAGCTAGTGATGAAACTGTCACTACAAGAAAGATGTGGGCCAACTAAGTCTTAGCTAGTGATGAAACTGTCACTACAAGAAAGATGTGGGCCAACTAAGCCTTAGCTAGTGATGAAACTGTCACTACAAGAAAGATGTGACCCAACTAAGCCTTAGCTAGTGATGAAACTGTCACTACAAGAAAGATGTGACCCAACTAAGTCTTAGCTAGTGATGAAACTGTCACTACAAGAAAGATGTGGGCCAACTAAGCCTTAGCTAGTGATGAAACTGTCACTACAAGAAAGATGTGACCCAACTAAGCCTTAGCTAGTGATGAAACTGTCACTACAAGAAAGATGTGACCCAACTAAGCCTTAGCTAGTGATGAAACTGTCACTACAAGAAAGATGTGACCCAACTAAGCCTTAGCTAGTGATGAAACTGTCACTACAAGAAAGATGTGGGCCAACTAAGCCTTAGCTAGTGATGAAACTGTCACTACAAGAAAGATGTGGGCCAACTAAGCCTTAGCTAGTGATGAAACTGTCACTACAAGAAAGATGTGGGCCAACTAAGCCTTAGCTAGTGATGAAACTGTCACTACAAGAAAGATGTGGGCCAACTAAGCCTTAGCTAGTGATGAAACTGTCACTACAAGAAAGATGTGGGCCAACTAAGCCTTAGCTAGTGATGAAACTGTCACTACAAGAAAGATGTGACCCAACTAAGCCTTAGCTAGTGATGAAACTGTCACTACAAGAAAGATGTGACCCAACTAAGTCTTAGCTAGTGATGAAACTGTCACTACAAGAAAGATGTGGGCCAACTAAGCCTTAGCTAGTGATGAAACTGTCACTACAAGAAAGATGTGGGCCAACTAAGCCTTAGCTAGTGATGAAACTGTCACTACAAGAAAGATGTGACCCAACTAAGCCTTAGCTAGTGATGAAACTGTCACTACAAGAAAGATGTGACCCAACTAAGCCTTAGCTAGTGATGAAACTGTCACTACAAGAAAGATGTGGGCCAACTAAGTCTTAGCTAGTGATGAAACTGTCACTACAAGAAAGATGTGGGCCAACTAAGCCTTAGCTAGTGATGAAACTGTCACTACAAGAAAGATGTGGGCCAACTAAGTCTTAGCTAGTGATGAAACTGTCACTACAAGAAAGATGTGGGCCAACTAAGTCTTAGCTAGTGATGAAACTGTCACTACAAGAAAGATGTGGGCCAACTAAGCCTTAGCTAGTGATGAAACTGTCACTACAAGAAAGATGTGACCCAACTAAGCCTTAGCTAGTGATGAAACTGTCACTACAAGAAAGATGTGGGCCAACTAAGCCTTAGCTAGTGATGAAACTGTCACTACAAGAAAGATGTGGGCCAACTAAGCCTTAGCTAGTGATGAAACTGTCACTACAAGAAAGATGTGACCCAACTAAGCCTTAGCTAGTGATGAAACTGTCACTACAAGAAAGATGTGACCCAACTAAGCCTTAGCTAGTGATGAAACTGTCACTACAAGAAAGATGTGGGCCAACTAAGCCTTAGCTAGTGATGAAACTGTCACTACAAGAAAGATGTGACCCAACTAAGTCTTAGCTAGTGATGAAACTGTCACTACAAGAAAGATGTGACCCAACTAAGCCTTAGCTAGTGATGAAACTGTCACTACAAGAAAGATGTGGGCCAACTAAGCCTTAGCTAGTGATGAAACTGTCACTACAAGAAAGATGTGGGCCAACTAAGCCTTAGCTAGTGATGAAACTGTCACTACAAGAAAGATGTGACCCAACTAAGTCTTAGCTAGTGATGAAACTGTCACTACAAGAAAGATGTGACCCAACTAAGCCTTAGCTAGTGATGAAACTGTCACTACAAGAAAGATGTGGGCCAACTAAGCCTTAGCTAGTGATGAAACTGTCACTACAAGAAAGATGTGACCCAACTAAGCCTTAGCTAGTGATGAAACTGTCACTACAAGAAAGATGTGACCCAACTAAGTCTTAGCTAGTGATGAAACTGTCACTACAAGAAAGATGTGACCCAACTAAGTCTTAGCTAGTGATGAAACTGTCACTACAAGAAAGATGTGACCCAACTAAGCCTTAGCTAGTGATGAAACTGTCACTACAAGAAAGATGTGGGCCAACTAAGCCTTAGCTAGTGATGAAACTGTCACTACAAGAAAGATGTGGGCCAACTAAGTCTTAGCTAGTGATGAAACTGTCACTACAAGAAAGATGTGGGCCAACTAAGCCTTAGCTAGTGATGAAACTGTCACTACAAGAAAGATGTGACCCAACTAAGCCTTAGCTAGTGATGAAACTGTCACTACAAGAAAGATGTGACCCAACTAAGTCTTAGCTAGTGATGAAACTGTCACTACAAGAAAGATGTGGGCCAACTAAGCCTTAGCTAGTGATGAAACTGTCACTACAAGAAAGATGTGACCCAACTAAGCCTTAGCTAGTGATGAAACTGTCACTACAAGAAAGATGTGACCCAACTAAGCCTTAGCTAGTGATGAAACTGTCACTACAAGAAAGATGTGACCCAACTAAGTCTTAGCTAGTGATGAAACTGTCACTACAAGAAAGATGTGGGCCAACTAAGCCTTAGCTAGTGATGAAACTGTCACTACAAGAAAGATGTGGGCCAACTAAGCTAGTGATGAAACTGTCACTACAAGAAAGATGTGGGCCAACTAAGTTAGCTAGTGATGAAACTGTCACTACAAGAAAGATGTGGGCCAACTAAGCCTTAGCTAGTGATGAAACTGTCACTACAAGAAAGATGTGGGCCAACTAAGCCTTAGCTAGTGATGAAACTGTCACTACAAGAAAGATGTGGGCCAACTAAGCCTTAGCTAGTGATGAAACTGTCACTACAAGAAAGATGTGGGCCAACTAAGTCTTAGCTAGTGATGAAACTGTCACTACAAGAAAGATGTGGGCCAACTAAGTCTTAGCTAGTGATGAAACTGTCACTACAAGAAAGATGTGGGCCAACTAAGCCTTAGCTAGTGATGAAACTGTCACTACAAGAAAGATGTGGGCCAACTAAGTCTTAGCTAGTGATGAAACTGTCACTACAAGAAAGATGTGACCCAACTAAGTCTTAGCTAGTGATGAAACTGTCACTACAAGAAAGATGTGGGCCAACTAAGCCTTAGCTAGTGATGAAACTGTCACTACAAGAAAGATGTGGGCCAACTAAGCCTTAGCTAGTGATGAAACTGTCACTACAAGAAAGATGTGGGCCAACTAAGCCTTAGCTAGTGATGAAACTGTCACTACAAGAAAGATGTGACCCAACTAAGCCTTAGCTAGTGATGAAACTGTCACTACAAGAAAGATGTGACCCAACTAAGTCTTAGCTAGTGATGAAACTGTCACTACAAGAAAGATGTGGGCCAACTAAGCCTTAGCTAGTGATGAAACTGTCACTACAAGAAAGATGTGGGCCAACTAAGCCTTAGCTAGTGATGAAACTGTCACTACAAGAAAGATGTGACCCAACTAAGCCTTAGCTAGTGATGAAACTGTCACTACAAGAAAGATGTGACCCAACTAAGCCTTAGCTAGTGATGAAACTGTCACTACAAGAAAGATGTGACCCAACTAAGTCTTAGCTAGTGATGAAACTGTCACTACAAGAAAGATGTGGGCCAACTAAGTCTTAGCTAGTGATGAAACTGTCACTACAAGAAAGATGTGGGCCAACTAAGTCTTAGCTAGTGATGAAACTGTCACTACAAGAAAGATGTGGGCCAACTAAGCCTTAGCTAGTGATGAAACTGTCACTACAAGAAAGATGTGACCCAACTAAGCCTTAGCTAGTGATGAAACTGTCACTACAAGAAAGATGTGGGCCAACTAAGCCTTAGCTAGTGATGAAACTGTCACTACAAGAAAGATGTGGGCCAACTAAGCCTTAGCTAGTGATGAAACTGTCACTACAAGAAAGATGTGACCCAACTAAGCCTTAGCTAGTGATGAAACTGTCACTACAAGAAAGATGTGACCCAACTAAGCCTTAGCTAGTGATGAAACTGTCACTACAAGAAAGATGTGGGCCAACTAAGCCTTAGCTAGTGATGAAACTGTCACTACAAGAAAGATGTGACCCAACTAAGCCTTAGCTAGTGATGAAACTGTCACTACAAGAAAGATGTGACCCAACTAAGCCTTAGCTAGTGATGAAACTGTCACTACAAGAAAGATGTGGGCCAACTAAGCCTTAGCTAGTGATGAAACTGTCACTACAAGAAAGATGTGACCCAACTAAGCCTTAGCTAGTGATGAAACTGTCACTACAAGAAAGATGTGACCCAACTAAGCCTTAGCTAGTGATGAAACTGTCACTACAAGAAAGATGTGGGCCAACTAAGCCTTAGCTAGTGATGAAACTGTCACTACAAGAAAGATGTGGGCCAACTAAGCCTTAGCTAGTGATGAAACTGTCACTACAAGAAAGATGTGACCCAACTAAGCCTTAGCTAGTGATGAAACTGTCACTACAAGAAAGATGTGACCCAACTAAGCCTTAGCTAGTGATGAAACTGTCACTACAAGAAAGATGTGGGCCAACTAAGCCTTAGCTAGTGATGAAACTGTCACTACAAGAAAGATGTGACCCAACTAAGCCTTAGCTAGTGATGAAACTGTCACTACAAGAAAGATGTGACCCAACTAAGCCTTAGCTAGTGATGAAACTGTCACTACAAGAAAGATGTGGGCCAACTAAGTCTTAGCTAGTGATGAAACTGTCACTACAAGAAAGATGTGGGCCAACTAAGCCTTAGCTAGTGATGAAACTGTCACTACAAGAAAGATGTGACCCAACTAAGCCTTAGCTAGTGATGAAACTGTCACTACAAGAAAGATGTGACCCAACTAAGTCTTAGCTAGTGATGAAACTGTCACTACAAGAAAGATGTGGGCCAACTAAGCCTTAGCTAGTGATGAAACTGTCACTACAAGAAAGATGTGACCCAACTAAGCCTTAGCTAGTGATGAAACTGTCACTACAAGAAAGATGTGACCCAACTAAGTCTTAGCTAGTGATGAAACTGTCACTACAAGAAAGATGTGACCCAACTAAGCCTTAGCTAGTGATGAAACTGTCACTACAAGAAAGATGTGGGCCAACTAAGCCTTAGCTAGTGATGAAACTGTCACTACAAGAAAGATGTGGGCCAACTAAGCCTTAGCTAGTGATGAAACTGTCACTACAAGAAAGATGTGACCCAACTAAGCCTTAGCTAGTGATGAAACTGTCACTACAAGAAAGATGTGACCCAACTAAGTCTTAGCTAGTGATGAAACTGTCACTACAAGAAAGATGTGGGCCAACTAAGCCTTAGCTAGTGATGAAACTGTCACTACAAGAAAGATGTGACCCAACTAAGCCTTAGCTAGTGATGAAACTGTCACTACAAGAAAGATGTGACCCAACTAAGCCTTAGCTAGTGATGAAACTGTCACTACAAGAAAGATGTGGGCCAACTAAGTCTTAGCTAGTGATGAAACTGTCACTACAAGAAAGATGTGGGCCAACTAAGCCTTAGCTAGTGATGAAACTGTCACTACAAGAAAGATGTGACCCAACTAAGCCTTAGCTAGTGATGAAACTGTCACTACAAGAAAGATGTGACCCAACTAAGTCTTAGCTAGTGATGAAACTGTCACTACAAGAAAGATGTGGGCCAACTAAGCCTTAGCTAGTGATGAAACTGTCACTACAAGAAAGATGTGACCCAACTAAGCCTTAGCTAGTGATGAAACTGTCACTACAAGAAAGATGTGACCCAACTAAGCCTTAGCTAGTGATGAAACTGTCACTACAAGAAAGATGTGACCCAACTAAGTCTTAGCTAGTGATGAAACTGTCACTACAAGAAAGATGTGGGCCAACTAAGCCTTAGCTAGTGATGAAACTGTCACTACAAGAAAGATGTGGGCCAACTAAGCCTTAGCTAGTGATGAAACTGTCACTACAAGAAAGATGTGGGCCAACTAAGCCTTAGCTAGTGATGAAACTGTCACTACAAGAAAGATGTGGGCCAACTAAGCCTTAGCTAGTGATGAAACTGTCACTACAAGAAAGATGTGGGCCAACTAAGCCTTAGCTAGTGATGAAACTGTCACTACAAGAAAGATGTGACCCAACTAAGCCTTAGCTAGTGATGAAACTGTCACTACAAGAAAGATGTGACCCAACTAAGTCTTAGCTAGTGATGAAACTGTCACTACAAGAAAGATGTGGGCCAACTAAGCCTTAGCTAGTGATGAAACTGTCACTACAAGAAAGATGTGGGCCAACTAAGCCTTAGCTAGTGATGAAACTGTCACTACAAGAAAGATGTGACCCAACTAAGCCTTAGCTAGTGATGAAACTGTCACTACAAGAAAGATGTGACCCAACTAAGCCTTAGCTAGTGATGAAACTGTCACTACAAGAAAGATGTGGGCCAACTAAGTCTTAGCTAGTGATGAAACTGTCACTACAAGAAAGATGTGGGCCAACTAAGCCTTAGCTAGTGATGAAACTGTCACTACAAGAAAGATGTGGGCCAACTAAGTCTTAGCTAGTGATGAAACTGTCACTACAAGAAAGATGTGGGCCAACTAAGTCTTAGCTAGTGATGAAACTGTCACTACAAGAAAGATGTGGGCCAACTAAGCCTTAGCTAGTGATGAAACTGTCACTACAAGAAAGATGTGACCCAACTAAGCCTTAGCTAGTGATGAAACTGTCACTACAAGAAAGATGTGGGCCAACTAAGCCTTAGCTAGTGATGAAACTGTCACTACAAGAAAGATGTGGGCCAACTAAGCCTTAGCTAGTGATGAAACTGTCACTACAAGAAAGATGTGACCCAACTAAGCCTTAGCTAGTGATGAAACTGTCACTACAAGAAAGATGTGACCCAACTAAGCCTTAGCTAGTGATGAAACTGTCACTACAAGAAAGATGTGGGCCAACTAAGCCTTAGCTAGTGATGAAACTGTCACTACAAGAAAGATGTGACCCAACTAAGTCTTAGCTAGTGATGAAACTGTCACTACAAGAAAGATGTGACCCAACTAAGCCTTAGCTAGTGATGAAACTGTCACTACAAGAAAGATGTGGGCCAACTAAGCCTTAGCTAGTGATGAAACTGTCACTACAAGAAAGATGTGGGCCAACTAAGCCTTAGCTAGTGATGAAACTGTCACTACAAGAAAGATGTGACCCAACTAAGTCTTAGCTAGTGATGAAACTGTCACTACAAGAAAGATGTGACCCAACTAAGTCTTAGCTAGTGATGAAACTGTCACTACAAGAAAGATGTGGGCCAACTAAGCCTTAGCTAGTGATGAAACTGTCACTACAAGAAAGATGTGACCCAACTAAGCCTTAGCTAGTGATGAAACTGTCACTACAAGAAAGATGTGACCCAACTAAGTCTTAGCTAGTGATGAAACTGTCACTACAAGAAAGATGTGACCCAACTAAGTCTTAGCTAGTGATGAAACTGTCACTACAAGAAAGATGTGACCCAACTAAGCCTTAGCTAGTGATGAAACTGTCACTACAAGAAAGATGTGGGCCAACTAAGTCTTAGCTAGTGATGAAACTGTCACTACAAGAAAGATGTGGGCCAACTAAGTCTTAGCTAGTGATGAAACTGTCACTACAAGAAAGATGTGGGCCAACTAAGCCTTAGCTAGTGATGAAACTGTCACTACAAGAAAGATGTGACCCAACTAAGCCTTAGCTAGTGATGAAACTGTCACTACAAGAAAGATGTGACCCAACTAAGTCTTAGCTAGTGATGAAACTGTCACTACAAGAAAGATGTGGGCCAACTAAGCCTTAGCAAGTGATGAAACTGTCACTACAAGAAAGATGTGACCCAACTAAGCCTTAGCTAGTGATGAAACTGTCACTACAAGAAAGATGTGACCCAACTAAGCCTTAGCTAGTGATGAAACTGTCACTACAAGAAAGATGTGACCCAACTAAGTCTTAGCTAGTGATGAAACTGTCACTACAAGAAAGATGTGGGCCAACTAAGCCTTAGCTAGTGATGAAACTGTCACTACAAGAAAGATGTGGGCCAACTAAGCCTTAGCTAGTGATGAAACTGTCACTACAAGAAAGATGTGGGCCAACTAAGCCTTAGCTAGTGATGAAACTGTCACTACAAGAAAGATGTGGGCCAACTAAGCCTTAGCTAGTGATGAAACTGTCACTACAAGAAAGATGTGGGCCAACTAAGTCTTAGCTAGTGATGAAACTGTCACTACAAGAAAGATGTGGGCCAACTAAGTCTTAGCTAGTGATGAAACTGTCACTACAAGAAAGATGTGGGCCAACTAAGCCTTAGCTAGTGATGAAACTGTCACTACAAGAAAGATGTGGGCCAACTAAGTCTTAGCTAGTGATGAAACTGTCACTACAAGAAAGATGTGACCCAACTAAGTCTTAGCTAGTGATGAAACTGTCACTACAAGAAAGATGTGGGCCAACTAAGCCTTAGCTAGTGATGAAACTGTCACTACAAGAAAGATGTGGGCCAACTAAGCCTTAGCTAGTGATGAAACTGTCACTACAAGAAAGATGTGGGCCAACTAAGCCTTAGCTAGTGATGAAACTGTCACTACAAGAAAGATGTGACCCAACTAAGCCTTAGCTAGTGATGAAACTGTCACTACAAGAAAGATGTGACCCAACTAAGTCTTAGCTAGTGATGAAACTGTCACTACAAGAAAGATGTGGGCCAACTAAGCCTTAGCTAGTGATGAAACTGTCACTACAAGAAAGATGTGGGCCAACTAAGTCTTAGCTAGTGATGAAACTGTCACTACAAGAAAGATGTGGGCCAACTAAGCCTTAGCAAGTGATGAAACTGTCACTACAAGAAAGATGTGACCCAACTAAGCCTTAGCAAGTGATGAAACTGTCACTACAAGAAAGATGTGACCCAACTAAGTCTTAGCTAGTGATGAAACTGTCACTACAAGAAAGATGTGGGCCAACTAAGTCTTAGCTAGTGATGAAACTGTCACTACAAGAAAGATGTGGGCCAACTAAGTCTTAGCTAGTGATGAAACTGTCACTACAAGAAAGATGTGGGCCAACTAAGCCTTAGCAAGTGATGAAACTGTCACTACAAGAAAGATGTGACCCAACTAAGCCTTAGCAAGTGATGAAACTGTCACTACAAGAAAGATGTGGGCCAACTAAGCCTTAGCTAGTGATGAAACTGTCACTACAAGAAAGATGTGGGCCAACTAAGCCTTAGCAAGTGATGAAACTGTCACTACAAGAAAGATGTGACCCAACTAAGCCTTAGCTAGTGATGAAACTGTCACTACAAGAAAGATGTGACCCAACTAAGCCTTAGCTAGTGATGAAACTGTCACTACAAGAAAGATGTGGGCCAACTAAGCCTTAGCTAGTGATGAAACTGTCACTACAAGAAAGATGTGACCCAACTAAGTCTTAGCTAGTGATGAAACTGTCACTACAAGAAAGATGACCCAACTAAGCCTTAGCTAGTGATGAAACTGTCACTACAAGAAAGATGTGGGCCAACTAAGCCTTAGCTAGTGATGAAACTGTCACTACAAGAAAGATGTGGGCCAACTAAGCCTTAGCTAGTGATGAAACTGTCACTACAAGAAAGATGTGACCCAACTAAGTCTTAGCTAGTGATGAAACTGTCACTACAAGAAAGATGTGACCCAACTAAGTCTTAGCTAGTGATGAAACTGTCACTACAAGAAAGATGTGGGCCAACTAAGCCTTAGCTAGTGATGAAACTGTCACTACAAGAAAGATGTGACCCAACTAAGCCTTAGCTAGTGATGAAACTGTCACTACAAGAAAGATGTGACCCAACTAAGCCTTAGCTAGTGATGAAACTGTCACTACAAGAAAGATGTGACCCAACTAAGTCTTAGCTAGTGATGAAACTGTCACTACAAGAAAGATGTGGGCCAACTAAGCCTTAGCAAGTGATGAAACTGTCACTACAAGAAAGATGTGACCCAACTAAGCCTTAGCAAGTGATGAAACTGTCACTACAAGAAAGATGTGACCCAACTAAGTCTTAGCTAGTGATGAAACTGTCACTACAAGAAAGATGTGGGCCAACTAAGCCTTAGCAAGTGATGAAACTGTCACTACAAGAAAGATGTGACCCAACTAAGCCTTAGCTAGTGATGAAACTGTCACTACAAGAAAGATGTGACCCAACTAAGCCTTAGCTAGTGATGAAACTGTCACTACAAGAAAGATGTGACCCAACTAAGTCTTAGCTAGTGATGAAACTGTCACTACAAGAAAGATGTGGGCCAACTAAGCCTTAGCTAGTGATGAAACTGTCACTACAAGAAAGATGTGGGCCAACTAAGCCTTAGCTAGTGATGAAACTGTCACTACAAGAAAGATGTGGGCCAACTAAGCCTTAGCTAGTGATGAAACTGTCACTACAAGAAAGATGTGGGCCAACTAAGCCTTAGCTAGTGATGAAACTGTCACTACAAGAAAGATGTGGGCCAACTAAGTCTTAGCTAGTGATGAAACTGTCACTACAAGAAAGATGTGGGCCAACTAAGTCTTAGCTAGTGATGAAACTGTCACTACAAGAAAGATGTGGGCCAACTAAGCCTTAGCTAGTGATGAAACTGTCACTACAAGAAAGATGTGGGCCAACTAAGTCTTAGCTAGTGATGAAACTGTCACTACAAGAAAGATGTGACCAAACTAAGTCTTAGCTAGTGATGAAACTGTCACTACAAGAAAGATGTGGGCCAACTAAGCCTTAGCTAGTGATGAAACTGTCACTACAAGAAAGATGTGGGCCAACTAAGCCTTAGCTAGTGATGAAACTGTCACTACAAGAAAGATGTGGGCCAACTAAGCCTTAGCTAGTGATGAAACTGTCACTACAAGAAAGATGTGACCCAACTAAGCCTTAGCTAGTGATGAAACTGTCACTACAAGAAAGATGTGACCCAACTAAGTCTTAGCTAGTGATGAAACTGTCACTACAAGAAAGATGTGGGCCAACTAAGCCTTAGCTAGTGATGAAACTGTCACTACAAGAAAGATGTGGGCCAACTAAGCCTTAGCAAGTGATGAAACTGTCACTACAAGAAAGATGTGACCCAACTAAGCCTTAGCAAGTGATGAAACTGTCACTACAAGAAAGATGTGACCCAACTAAGCCTTAGCTAGTGATGAAACTGTCACTACAAGAAAGATGTGGGCCAACTAAGTCTTAGCTAGTGATGAAACTGTCACTACAAGAAAGATGTGGGCCAACTAAGCCTTAGCTAGTGATGAAACTGTCACTACAAGAAAGATGTGGGCCAACTAAGTCTTAGCTAGTGATGAAACTGTCACTACAAGAAAGATGTGGGCCAACTAAGTCTTAGCTAGTGATGAAACTGTCACTACAAGAAAGATGTGGGCCAACTAAGCCTTAGCAAGTGATGAAACTGTCACTACAAGAAAGATGTGACCCAACTAAGCCTTAGCAAGTGATGAAACTGTCACTACAAGAAAGATGTGGGCCAATTAAGCCTTAGCTAGTGATGAAACTGTCACTACAAGAAAGATGTGGGCCAACTAAGCCTTAGCAAGTGATGAAACTGTCACTACAAGAAAGATGTGACCCAACTAAGCCTTAGCAAGTGATGAAACTGTCACTACAAGAAAGATGTGACCCAACTAAGCCGTAGCTAGTGATGAAACTGTCACTACAAGAAAGATGTGGGCCAACTAAGCCTTAGCTAGTGATGAAACTGTCACTACAAGAAAGATGTGACCCAACTAAGTCTTAGCTAGTGATGAAACTGTCACTACAAGAAAGATGTGACCCAACTAAGCCTTAGCTAGTGATGAAACTGTCACTACAAGAAAGATGTGGGCCAACTAAGCCTTAGCTAGTGATGAAACTGTCACTACAAGAAAGATGTGGGCCAACTAAGCCTTAGCTAGTGATGAAACTGTCACTACAAGAAAGATGTGACCCAACTAAGTCTTAGCTAGTGATGAAACTGTCACTACAAGAAAGATGTGACCCAACTAAGTCTTAGCTAGTGATGAAACTGCCACTACAAGAAAGATGTGGGCCAACTAAGCCTTAGCTAGTGATGAAACTGTCACTACAAGAAAGATGTGACCCAACTAAGCCTTAGCTAGTGAAGAAACTGTCACTACAAGAAAGATGTGACCCAACTAAGTCTTAGCTAGTGATGAAACTGTCACTACAAGAAAGATGTGACCCAACTAAGTCTTAGCTAGTGATGAAACTGTCACTACAAGAAAGATGTGACCCAACTAAGCCTTAGCTAGTGATGAAACTGTCACTACAAGAAAGATGTGGGCCAACTAAGTCTTAGCTAGTGATGAAACTGTCACTACAAGAAAGATGTGGGCCAACTAAGTCTTAGCTAGTGATGAAACTGTCACTACAAGAAAGATGTGGGCCAACTAAGCCTTAGCAAGTGATGAAACTGTCACTACAAGAAAGATGTGACCCAACTAAGCCTTAGCAAGTGATGAAACTGTCACTACAAGAAAGATGTGACCCAACTAAGCCGTAGCTAGTGATGAAACTGTCACTACAAGAAAGATGTGGGCCAACTAAGCCTTAGCAAGTGATGAAACTGTCACTACAAGAAAGATGTGACCCAACTAAGCCTTAGCTAGTGATGAAACTGTCACTACAAGAAAGATGTGACCCAACTAAGCCTTAGCTAGTGATGAAACTGTCACTACAAGAAAGATGTGACCCAACTAAGTCTTAGCTAGTGATGAAACTGTCACTACAAGAAAGATGTGGGCCAACTAAGCCTTAGCTAGTGATGAAACTGTCACTACAAGAAAGATGTGACCCAACTAAGCCTTAGCTAGTGATGAAACTGTCACTACAAGAAAGATGTGGGCCAACTAAGCCTTAGCTAGTGATGAAACTGTCACTACAAGAAAGATGTGGGCCAACTAAGCCTTAGCTAGTGATGAAACTGTCACTACAAGAAAGATGTGGGCCAACTAAGCCTTAGCTAGTGATGAAACTGTCACTACAAGAAAGATGTGGGCCAACTAAGCCTTAGCTAGTGATGAAACTGTCACTACAAGAAAGATGTGGGCCAACTAAGTCTTAGCTAGTGATGAAACTGTCACTACAAGAAAGATGTGGGCCAACTAAGCCTTAGCTAGTGATGAAACTGTCACTACAAGAAAGATGTGGGCCAACTAAGTCTTAGCTAGTGATGAAACTGTCACTACAAGAAAGATGTGACCCAACTAAGTCTTAGCTAGTGATGAAACTGTCACTACAAGAAAGATGTGGGCCAACTAAGCCTTAGCTAGTGATGAAACTGTCACTACAAGAAAGATGTGGGCCAACTAAGCCTTAGCTAGTGATGAAACTGTCACTACAAGAAAGATGTGGGCCAACTAAGCCTTAGCTAGTGATGAAACTGTCACTACAAGAAAGATGTGACCCAACTAAGCCTTAGCTAGTGATGAAACTGTCACTACAAGAAAGATGTGACCCAACTAAGTCTTAGCTAGTGATGAAACTGTCACTACAAGAAAGATGTGGGCCAACTAAGCCTTAGCTAGTGATGAAACTGTCACTACAAGAAAGATGTGGGCCAACTAAGCCTTAGCTAGTGATGAAACTGTCACTACAAGAAAGATGTGACCCAACTAAGCCTTAGCAAGTGATGAAACTGTCACTACAAGAAAGATGTGACCCAACTAAGCCTTAGCTAGTGATGAAACTGTCACTACAAGAAAGATGTGGGCCAACTAAGTCTTAGCTAGTGATGAAACTGTCACTACAAGAAAGATGTGGGCCAACTAAGCCTTAGCTAGTGATGAAACTGTCACTACATGAAAGATGCGACCCAACTAAGTCTTAGCTAGTGATGAAACTGTCACTACAAGAAAGATGTGGGCCAACTAAGCCTTAGCTAGTGATGAAACTGTCACTACAAGAAAGATGTGACCCAACTAAGTCTTAGCTAGTGATGAAACTGTCACTACAAGAAAGATGTGGGCCAACTAAGCCTTAGCTAGTGATGAAACTGTCACTACAAGAAAGATGTGACCCAACTAAGCCTTAGCTAGTGATGAAACTGTCACTACAAGAAAGATGTGGGCCAACTAAGCCTTAGCTAGTGATGAAACTGTCACTACAAGAAAGATGTGGGCCAACTAAGCCTTAGCTAGTGATGAAACTGTCACTACAAGAAAGATGTGGGCCAACTAAGTCTTAGCTAGTGAAGAAACTCTCACTACAAGAAAGATGTGGGCCAACTAAGTCTTAGCTAGTGATGAAACTGTCACTACAAGAAAGATGTGGGCCAACTAAGCCTTAGCTAGTGATGAAACTGTCACTACAAGAAAGATGTGGGCCAACTAAGTCTTAGCTAGTGATGAAACTGTCACTACAAGAAAGATGTGACCCAACTAAGTCTTAGCTAGTGATGAAACTGTCACTACAAGAAAGATGTGGGCCAACTAAGCCTTAGCTAGTGATGAAACTGTCACTACAAGAAAGATGTGGGCCAACTAAGCCTTAGCTAGTGATGAAACTGTCACTACAAGAAAGATGTGGGCCAACTAAGCCTTAGCTAGTGATGAAACTGTCACTACAAGAAAGATGTGACCCAACTAAGCCTTAGCTAGTGATGAAACTGTCACTACAAGAAAGATGTGACCCAACTAAGTCTTAGCTAGTGATGAAACTGTCACTACAAGAAAGATGCGGGCCAACTAAGTCTTAGCTAGTGATGAAACTGTCACTACAAGAAAGATGTGGGCCAACTAAGTCTTAGCTAGTGATGAAACTGTCACTACAAGAAAGATGTGGGCCAACTAAGTCTTAGCTAGTGATGAAACTGTCACTACAAGAAAGATGTGGGCCAACTAAGTCTTAGCTAGTGATGAAACTGTCACTACAAGAAAGATGTGGGCCAACTAAGCCTTAGCTAGTGATGAAACTGTCACTACAAGAAAGATGTGGGCCAACTAAGTCTTAGCTAGTGATGAAACTGTCACTACAAGAAAGATGTGGGCCAACTAAGTCTTAGCTAGTGATGAAACTGTCACTACAAGAAAGGTGTGGGCCAACTAAGCCTTAGCAAGTGATGAAACTGTCACTACAAGAAAGATGTGACCCAACTAAGCCTTAGCAAGTGATGAAACTGTCACTACAAGAAAGATGTGGGCCAACTAAGCCTTAGCTAGTGATGAAACTGTCACTACAAGAAAGATGTGACCCAACTAAGCCTTAGCAAGTGATGAAACTGTTACTACAAGAAAGATGTGACCCAACTAAGCCTTAGCTAGTGATGAAACTGTCACTACAAGAAAGATGTGGGCCAACTAAGCCTTAGCTAGTGATGAAACTGTCACTACAAGAAAGATGTGACCCAACTAAGTCTTAGCTAGTGATGAAACTGTCACTACAAGAAAGATGTGGGCCAACTAAGCCTTAGCTAGTGATGAAACTGTCACTACAAGAAAGATGTGGGCCAACTAAGCCTTAGCTAGTGATGAAACTGTCACTACAAGAAAGATGTGGGCCAACTAAGCCTTAGCTAGTGATGAAACTGTCACTACAAGAAAGATGTGACCCAACTAAGTCTTAGCTAGTGATGAAACTGTCACTACAAGAAAGATGTGACCCAACTAAGTCTTAGCTAGTGATGAAACTGCCACTACAAGAAAGATGTGGGCCAACTAAGCCTTAGCTAGTGATGAAACTGTCACTACAAGAAAGATGTGACCCAACTAAGCCTTAGCTAGTGATGAAACTGTCACTACAAGAAAGATGTGACCCAACTAAGTCTTAGCTAGTGATGAAACTGTCACTACAAGAAAGATGTGACCCAACTAAGTCTTAGCTAGTGATGAAACTGTCACTACAAGAAAGATGTGGGCCAACTAAGCCTTAGCTAGTGATGAAACTGTCACTACAAGAAAGATGTGGGCCAACTAAGTCTTAGCTAGTGATGAAACTGTCACTACAAGAAAGATGTGGGCCAACTAAGTCTTAGCTAGTGATGAAACTGTCACTACAAGAAAGATGTGGGCCAACTAAGCCTTAGCAAGTGATGAAACTGTCACTACAAGAAAGATGTGACCCAACTAAGCCTTAGCAAGTGATGAAACTGTCACTACAAGAAAGATGTGACCCAACTAAGTCTTAGCTAGTGATGAAACTGTCACTACAAGAAAGATGTGGGCCAACTAAGCCTTAGCAAGTGATGAAACTGTCACTACAAGAAAGATGTGACCCAACTAAGCCTTAGCTAGTGATGAAACTGTCACTACAAGAAAGATGTGACCCAACTAAGCCTTAGCTAGTGATGAAACTGTCACTACAAGAAAGATGTGACCCAACTAAGTCTTAGCTAGTAATGAAACTGTCACTACAAGAAAGATGTGGGCCAACTAAGCCTTAGCTAGTGATGAAACTGTCACTACAAGAAAGATGTGGGCCAACTAAGCCTTAGCTAGTGATGAAACTGTCACTACAAGAAAGATGTGGGCCAACTAAGCCTTAGCTAGTGATGAAACTGTCACTACAAGAAAGATGTGGGCCAACTAAGCCTTAGCTAGTGATGAAACTGTCACTACAAGAAAGATGTGGGCCAACTAAGTCTTAGCTAGTGATGAAACTGTCACTACAAGAAAGATGTGGGCCAACTAAGTCTTAGCTAGTGATGAAACTGTCACTACAAGAAAGATGTGGGCCAACTAAGCCTTAGCTAGTGATGAAACTGTCACTACAAGAAAGATGTGGGCCAACTAAGTCTTAGCTAGTGATGAAACTGTCACTACAAGAAAGATGTGACCCAACTAAGTCTTAGCTAGTGATGAAACTGTCACTACAAGAAAGATGTGGGCCAACTAAGCCTTAGCTAGTGATGAAACTGTCACTACAAGAAAGATGTGGGCCAACTAAGCCTTAGCTAGTGATGAAACTGTCACTACAAGAAAGATGTGGGCCAACTAAGCCTTAGCTAGTGATGAAACTGTCACTACAAGAAAGATGTGACCCAACTAAGCCTTAGCTAGTGATGAAACTGTCACTACAAGAAAGATGTGACCCAACTAAGTCTTAGCTAGTGATGAAACTGTCACTACAAGAAAGATGTGGGCCAACTAAGCCTTAGCAAGTGATGAAACTGTCACTACAAGAAAGATGTGACCCAACTAAGTCTTAGCTAGTGATGAAACTGTCACTACAAGAAAGATGCGGGCCAACTAAGTCTTAGCTAGTGATGAAACTGTCACTACAAGAAAGATGTGGGCCAACTAAGTCTTAGCTAGTGATGAAACTGTCACTACAAGAAAGATGTGACCCAACTAAGCCTTAGCAAGTGATGAAACTGTCACTACAAGAAAGATACGGGCCAACTAAGTCTTAGCTAGTGATGAAACTGTCACTACAAGAAAGATGTGGGCCAACTAATTCTTAGCTAGTGATGAAACTGTCACTACAAGAAAGATGTGGGCCAACTAAGTCTTAGCTAGTGATGAAACTGTCACTACAAGAAAGATGTGGGCCAACTAAGTCTTAGCTAGTGATGAAACTGTCACTACAATAAAAATGTGGGCAAACTAAGCCTTAGCTATCGGCGTGACTACTAACTAATACCTTTATGGTGCAGAAACATGGACATTAGACAAGAAAACAGAACAGATGATTGAAGCCTTTGAAATTTGGATATATAGAAGAATATGTAAAATTGGATGGAAAGAAAAGAAACCAAACGATGAAGTCTTAAAGCAACTAAAAATGAAAAGAGAACTACTAAACACAATTCAAACAAGACACAAGCGATTTGTGGGCCTTGTTAACAGTCACAACAGCCTACTAAAAGTAATCTTGGAGGGGAAAATACAAGGTAAAAGAGGCAGATCAAGACTAACATAGACGAGTAACAGCAAAAGATGGACAAATCCTATGATAACCCGCAGCATCAAATCAAGAGACAGAGCAGAAAGGAGCTCCATGGTAGGCAACCTTCGTTGCGGAGATGGCACTCAATGATGATGATTGAAATAATAAACTGGTGACGAAATTGTCACTGCAAGAAAACGGCGTTGTGGGGATAAGCGACGTTAAACATTTTATTTCCACGAGAAACAATAAGTTAGTTAAGGAAACCGCCACCACTAAAACAATGTAGGCCTAACGACCAATAATAAATAGCTATTTTAGACTGTTTCCGCGAGAGACAACAGATTATCAATAACCATTCTGTCAAAATCAACCAATAATGATCTTGTTCTTAAATTATTACCGCAAGGAGGGGCTTGGCAATCAAGAACAACCTAAAGACAATGTTTCCACAAGAAACAGTTACCTTCGTCAAGTTCGCCCCTGGGCGTCGTATCTTGTTTACGGCAGGTATGGTATCTGTGCCTTTCATCCCGATAATCCGACTTTGGCTTGGGTAGATTTTTATTTTAATTGTCAATTAGAGGATATTTGGTACCTATTTTCAAGTTTTAATCGCCAAGGATTATTTAACGTGCGCCGAGTGCACACGTGCACTTGTGTTCTTATTATCTGAGAGAGTTAGGCATCTGATCTCACTACCCACAGGATGGGAGAGGGTGAAGCCACAAAGAAACGATTTTAAGAGACAAATTCGGAAGCGAAGGCGCGCCTCACAGCAGCAGAGCTGGAAGTTGTCAGCGACCCACAGCTGACGGCTTGCGTCTGGATCGGTGAACTAAAACCGTCCAGACCCTGCTTACCTCTCCGTGGTGCCTTCAGTAACAGACTGACTTGTCTAGTCTGGCTAAGCGAGTAGGGATCGTAGAGGGAAGACAACTTGGTACTCAATAATGTCGTGCTGAAATCGGATGAGTTGGGCCGAAAAGCGCAAATGTCATAGTTATAGTGCAAACCACAACACAATGCACACACGCCCACTTAAAGTCCTTTTAAGGGCGGATGATGAAACAGTGTACTCCTTTAGTCATCGGGCGAACGCAAGCAAACGAGAAAAATCCACCTAATTACGTAATAATAAATTGGTATAGAGTGTAAGAGCAGTACTGTTACTTTATAGTTAGCTATGCGCTACAGACATTGATATTGACATGTAATGATAAAATGTCTACATTACCTGACATAAAATAAATAAAGGCATTGAAAACATCGAGTCTAGACATACATAGGATCAATGATCCGGATGGTCGAGTTGTACTCGATGTGGAACTTTCTGTCTCTCCTGTTTGTCATGAAAAAATAAAGGCTATTACTGTATGCTTGTTTGTTCTGCTGAAGGTTCCTCTTTTCTCTCTCTCTCTCTCTCTCTCTCTATATATATATATATATATATATATATATATATATATAGAGAGAGAGAGAGAGAGAGAGAGATAGATACACACACTTATTAACTGTCTGATAAATTAATCAATAAAATATGATTAACTTTTAGTGTACATAGAAGTCCATGCTTTAGAAGTTTGTTACGGTACAATATTTTACAGTCTAGTGAACTTATTTACTCTTGGTCGGAGAAGGGGCACGGAGAGCTGTGACGAAAGAGCCTACACATTCAAGCGTTTAATTCTTTCTTATATCTAAATTTAGATATATTTTTATTTGAGCCGTCCAATTATTTGCACTAATTTTGTGTAGCAAAATGTTCATTTCAGAGTACATTATGAAATGTTATATTCATCATTTCGTATTGTTACAAGATTCGTTCACGGGAAACCAATACAAAATTTATTTTTAAAAAAATATTTTTTTAAGTGAGCGAAAAAGAAAAATATCCACAGAGATAATGTATGAGAATTATACCTGGAGTGTACGGGGAGAGTCTACAAAGAGCATGAACCATATAGATAGCTCTTGCTGATGATCTAAGTTCTCAAATGGAAAGAAAATAATGGGCTTTTTGAGCTTGCCAGTTGTAACCAAGTATTACAACTTTCCTCTTCTCATGATGTGCCCGAAAAATGTTGATTGTTTCTTTCTCGTGTTTTTTATGAGCTCCCTTTCTGTGTTGGCCTTTTTTAGCTGTCCAGGGAAATCTCAACATTCTTCTTAGAAATCCCATCTCTGTGGCCTCTAATCGTTTTTTCATTTGTTTGTCTACTGTCCATGATTCGCTTCCATAGGTCAGAATTGGTTCTATATAGCACCGATGAACTCTCTTTCTCATTTTTATTGACATAGATTTGTTGCATAAGATATTTTTCATTTTCTTAAATGCTATTTTGGCCTGAGCTATTCTGATTTTTATTTCTATGGTGCATCTCCCATCTGATGTTATTATTGTGCTCAAGTATTTGAAACGTTGCACTTGTTTCAGATTTGTCCTGTTTATTTTTATGCTGCATGCTGGTGATTGGGTGTCCGGTTAGCGCAATCGATAGGCGGTTGGCTTACCACGGCAACAGCCGGGGTTCGTAATCCTGGCGAGGACACCTGGGTTTTACTAATTCCCTAAAAATTAGTAGGAGCCGCGATAGCTCAGTGGTTAGTGAACTGGACTACTACGGACAAGGGGTAGGGTTCGATCCCAACCGACGGCTCCGGGTTCACCCAGCCTTAAATGGGTACCGGATTTTTTTCTGGGAAAGTAAAAGCAGCACGGGCGTAATACCGACCACATTACCCCAAAAATCATGTGCTGAAGGTCTGTAAAATATAGGGTCACTAACACCATATTTCCCTATACGCCACTTGGCGTGACGGGGGGTACTTTACTTTACTTTATGCTGGTGATTATTGTTTCTTCGATGTGACGTTACTTCTGTTTTCTTACTTTTCAGACTGAGACCTTTCTTGTTGCTCATTTACTATTATGTTTATCATTTCTTGTAGTTTATTCTCTGTCTCTGCTATTAAGACTGTCATCCGTATATCGTAAATTGTTTATGTTGTGACATCTGACTTCAATTCCTTTTTTGTCTACTATTGATCTTATAATATTTTCGATGTAAAGTGAAAACAAATCAGGCGACAGAACACAGTCTTGTGTGACTCCTTGTTTTATACATGTATTTTGGAACTGTCCTGCGTGGTTACTAATTTCTTACGGCTGCTGTTTGTTTCCAATACATGTTCTTTTTTATGATTCGCAGATCCATGCCATCAATGTTTAATTTCTCCAGCATATTGATTTTTCCACATGCTTTACTTTGTCAAATGTTTTTGTGTAGTCTATAAAGCACATATATAGATCTTTATTTACCTCTATAGCTCCTTCTATCAATGTTCTCAGGATGTATATTGCATTATTGGTGCCCTTTCCTTATACAAATACACATTGTTCCTCATTTCTGGTTTTATTTTTTAGCCTAATACGTCTCATGATGATTCTTAGTATTATTTTCGTCATTTAGCTCAAGAGACTAATAGTTCGATGGTCTTCACAATCAGTGGTGCATGACTTCCTCGGTATGGCTACAAAGATAGATTTTAGTAGATCTTCGGGTATGTGTCTAGTGTTATATATTTCATTGAGTAGTTTTATTATGACTTGTACTCCCAGCTCTTCTAATGCATTTATCTCTTCGATTGTTATATTGTCGGTAACTGGAGCTTTTCTTTTTTTCGTGTTTTGAATTGCCTCCTCTGTATTATTGGTGGCATTGTGTCTTTGTTTGAATTGTTTAGCTCTAGTCTTTCATTATCATAGAGTTAACAGATATATAATCTGTCCACATTTCCATTATCTTCTCCTGTCCTATTATTAAATTTCCTTCCTTTGATTTCACACATCCTGAAACTGTTACTTCTTTTCTTCCTGTTAATTTATTTAACTAAATGTGCATACATTTTGAGTCTTTCTTTTGTTTTTTGTTTTCCATTTCTTCACATATCTGCTTTAACGATCCTTCCTTTGCTTCTCTGCACTTGTTTTGGATCTCTTCGTACAATATTTTGTATGTCCGTTCTTCTATCTTATGTTTTCGTCTATATGCTGTAATATTTCTTCTGTCATCCATTTCTTTTTATTGATTCTTTTAGTCACTGGTATTACTTCTTTTGATGTTTATTGAATCTATTGTTTGAGCATTTCCCACTGCTCCTTGATGTTTTGTATTTTCACAAAAGCATTATACCTATTTTGTTCTATCGTGCTGTACTTATCACTCATCTGTCTATCGACTCTAAGCATATCTAGTTCTAATTACATATTTCTTGGGGATTTCTCTGTCTTACAGTTTCATTCTTATCTGTCCAACAACTGATACTTGGTCATAATTAGAATCTCCTCCTGACCTTATTTTAACAGATGTTAGCCTATTTCTGAATATTCTCTGTACCAGTATAAAATCAATTTGATTGTATACTTTGTTGTCTGGGCTTTGCCATGTCCATAGTCGTCTAGGGTCTTGCTTGAACCAGGTGTTACCTATAACTATTTCATGTGTCTTTGCCCAATCTATCTATCCCCTCTGTGATTTGTCACCCCTAGGCTATGTCCTTGAGTCACATTATTCACTTTAGCCGTTCCTGCGTTTGCATTGAAATCCCTTAACAAAATAGTTATTTCTCGGTATTTACACTATTCCACGAGAAAGAGATTAGATTAACAGTTTCCAAATTTGTGCCCAGATTTGAAAACCTAATGAGAATAAAACAAGCCCATTGACTTTGTTACAGGATAAAAATATCACAATGTAAGTTGATTCAGTTATTTATTTATTTTGTTGTTGTTTAATTTTAATTAAAAAACTGATACTGTTTTATTAATTTATACCCAAAACGTTAGTTTATTTACTCCGCAATCAATATAACATGTTAAATATGCCGTTAAATTGTTGTTAAAATATTTTTGTTTGTTTGCTTTTTTTTTTTTTTTAATGTGTTGATATAAGGAGCTAGAGATGATACAGGCACTAGAAGATTTTGGCATTGATGTGATCACAGACATATGCAATGACATATACCGCACAGGATACATACCAGATGAACTAAAAACATCAACTTTTATAGCATTGCCTAAAAAGAATAGTGCAGTTGAATGCAGCGATTTTAGAACAATAAGCCTAATGAGCCAGGTAACCAAAATTTTACTAAAAGTTATACAAGGAAGGATTCAGAATAAAATTAATAATGAACTAGATGAACAGCAATTCGGATTGAAGAAAAACAGTGGGACAAAATAAGCCATATTCAGCATGAGGACATTGATTGAAAAGTACATAGAAGTAAACAAACCAATATATGCCTGCTTCATAGACTACACCAAAGTATTTGATAGAATACACCATGAGCAACTTATAGACATATAGGTAAAAGATATAAATCTGAATGACACCATGAGCAACTTATATACTTATAGTTAAAAGATATAAATCTGGATGACACAGACATACGACTGATATGTAATTTGTATTGGGAGCAAACAGCAATAATAAAATATAACAAGGAGAACTCTACACCCATTGATATAAAAAGAGGAGTAAGACAAGGATGAATCCTATCACCAAGCTTGTTCAATTTATACACTGAGCAAATCTTTGAAAACATCACTGAGATGCCAGGCCTTAACATTAATGGGAAGATAATCAATAACCTAAGATATGCTGATGATACTGTTCTACTAGCAGAAAATCCTAAAGATCTACAACAATTACTTAATGAAATAAACACGACAAGCAAAAAATATGGACTAAATATGAATATAAAAAAGACTAAAACTATGATCGTAAACAAAGAAAATTCTCAAGACCTACAATTAAATATCAAAGTTGAAGGAATACATCTAGAGACAGTCCAGAGCTACAACTACCTAGGACATACTATAACCAGTGATGGAAAATGTACAACTGAAATAAATAAAAGAATAGGAATGGCAAAAAGTAATTTCAATGCCATGAAAAATATACTAACATCAAAGCAAATAACACCAGGGCTGAAACTAAGAATAGCAAAATGTTACATATTCTCAATAATCCTGTATGGTGCAGAAACATGGACATTCGACCAGAAAACAGAACAGAAAATTGAAGCCTTTGAAATGTGGATTTATAGGAGAATAGGTAGAATTGGATGGAAAGAAAAGAAAACAAACGAAGAAGTTTTAAAACAACTAAAAATGAAAAAAAGAACTACTAAACACAATTAGAGCAAGACAAATGAAATTTTTTGGTCATGTTATAAGACACAACAGTCTAATAAAAGTAATATTAGAAGGGAAAATACAAGGTAAAAGAGGCAGACCAAGACTAACATGGACGAGTAACATCAAAAGATGGACAGGTAAGCCTATGGCAATCTGTACCATCAAAGCAAGAGACAGAGTGGAATGGCGCTCCATGGTAGCCAACCTTCGATGCGGAGAGGGCACTAAATGATGATGATGATGATAAGGAGCTGCTGCGGTGATTTGTGGTTATGGCTCTGTTAAAGAACAATTTTGACGACTGCTGGAATTGGGTCTTAATCAGAAGTGGTTTAAAGTTCATGATACAAACAGTCAGTTATATGTCGCAGACCGCATTGGATACTGTTGAACACCTTGGGTCTGCTAATAACATAAAGAACAACAATTCTGAGATACAAAAGATCTTAACCTTTGCTTCTGTTATTGCCCTGTTTACCCTTCATTTGTGCATATGGGGTTACACATGTAAGAGAAGTAAATCACTAAAGAAAAGATTGAAACAGCGGATGTAAGGATGTAGGGAAATAATGGATTTGGGGACAGTGTAATGAGAATTAAGAGAACCATCGTGTGTTTAGGGAAAATGACATTCACGGGATAGTTTTGAGCTAGTTGTTTAGGTGAGTAGAGATTGGAGAATCTCGTGATTATAAGAACAGAATCACAAAGAGGTGATTATAGTTAAGGAAAGTGTTAAGTTTAAGATAGAAACTAGATAGTTTAAGACGTGGCAAGATTTCATTGGCTGGGGAAATGACGTGTGTAGTTTTTCATTGGTCGAGACATAAGATACTTAAGAGCCGGCACAGATAGGAAACGACAGGAGATCACATGTAAGCTAAGGAGGGAGCAAGGTCGAACAACGCCACTAGGGCGTTGGTCCATTTTAGTAGTACCGAGCAAACGTTCTTTTAGATAGAAGTGTATATGTAAAGAGATCATATGTAAGCTAAGTAGGTAGGAAGGCACAGTCGATCTAAGTTAGTAGAGAAGTGGATATATTTTAGTGGTAACAGGACGAATGCCCATATCAGCTAGGCCATGTGTAGGGACAACCATAAGATGGACATTTCGTTTAAGTAGTTGAATGTTGTTAAAGGAAGTTAGTAGAGAAGTGGATATATTTTAGTGGTAACAGGACGAATGCCCATATCAGCTAGGCCATGTGTAGGGACAACCATAAGATTGACATTTCGTTTAAGTAGTTGAATGTTGTTAAAGGAACAAGTGAGGCTGAATGCCTTTAGTATAGGAAGCTGGATATTTTGTAATCATACTGTGGGGTGACAGTGAGCAGACTAGTGAGGAAGTGTCTGTAATGAGATGTTTCATGAGATGGATTTATGACGAGGACATTACGTTGGTTGTTAAGTTATGTAGACTGTTCAAGAAATGTGGGTTGAGATAAGTGATTCAATGTGTGATGAGAGGCCCTGATATTTATTACAAGAGTTCGGAGATAATTGGAACCTCCTTAGCATTTACTTTGATACCTGAGCGGTAAGCGACGCTGCTGGGCTGTTTATATTGATAACCTCTGTTAAGTGGATTATGTAAAGTATTGCTATTCTTTTGTACAAGAGGCTTTTGTGTGCAGTCAATTTCATGTAGACAGGTGTGACGTATTCCGACCCAACAGACCAACCAGAACACAACGCGAAGTACGAAGATTGACAGTTTACACTTAACGACGGAAACATTGAAGAGAGGAGTGAGCGGTCACGGTTCAAATAACCCCCAAGGCATATCATTGCACAAGATAACCTAAGATTGTAAACCATCACCAGGCCCCATGTCCTTGGCAGAACGTTGCATTCACCACAGCCCGTCTGAAATAATCTCTGTCTCTAGCCAGATCTCCCACAGAACGCTGCATTCACCACAGCCCGTCTGAAATAATCTCTGTCTCTAGCCAGATCTCCCACAGAACGTTGCATTCACCACAGCCCGTCTGAAATAATCTCTGTCTCTAGCCAGATCTCCCACAGAACGTTGCATTCACCACAGCCCGTCTGAAATAATCTCTGTCTCTAGCCAGATCTCCCACAGAACGTTGCATTCACCACAGCCCGTCTGAAATAATCTCTGTCTCTAGCCAGATCTCCCACAGAACGTTGCATTCACCACAGCCCGTCTGAAATAATCTCTGTCTCTAGCCAGATCTCTCACTTCTTCTGTTGTCATCTTCAAGGTCTCCTTTATGTCTTGGAACCACCTTCTTCTTTGTCTGCCCCTGATGCGTCGTCCAGGAGCCATGTCTTACATTATTGTTCTTTCAAGCCTGCTGTGCCTTTCGACGAGGCCATAGTATTCTCATTTCCTGTGTAGAATGGATGTTCATAAGCTTGTTGTTTTTAATGTTTACATCTTTTAGCATGTCTTCATTGCGCTTTTTCATTACCCGCGGTATATTACGGATTTTTCTGCAGGATTTTGTTTCGAATAAATCAATTTTCTTCCTCGCTGTTTGCGAGACTGTCCGTGATTAACAACCATATGCTGCTATCGAGAAGATACATGTCCTCAGTAATTCTAATGGTACTGCCTTGCAGGTATTGTGCTATACGTTACTCATAACGTTTAATGTGTGTGTTGCTATTGATAATATTATGTTGATCTCTTTCTGGCAGTCTCTATTGTTAGTTACTACAGATCCCATATAGGGAGACACGACTGCTCAGAGGTTAGTGAACTGGACTACTAAGAACAAGAGGTCGAGTTCGATCCTGATCGATGGCTTCCAGGTTCACTCAGTCTTAAATGGGTACCGGGGGACTGGTTGGTCTTGAGGCAAGACGCCGGCCTCGAGACAGAGAGGTTGTGGGTTCAAATCCCGGCTGCATCACCAGTCGGGATTTTTATTTATGATTTCTCTCAGCGGCAATCACCCCTGGTCTCAGCAGTGAGGCCCGGCTTGAAACGTCAATTACTCATGGACGGTAACAAATATGAGTACCTCCGAAGACGAAGTTATCTGCCTCTGCTGCGAGGGACCCCTGTGCACACGGCTGCCAGGGAAAAACGGATTAACACGCAAAATTCAGTGCCTAGTCTCTAGGGACTTCGTCAGAGGTAAAAGCTGGCGAACGCAACGTCACTTGACATGACGGGGCTCTTTATTTTTTGTTTACAGATCCCATATATTCATGGTTTGTTACATTTTAAAGTCCTTCACTGTTGGCGCTGATTTTTTATGGCTTTTTGTTTTGTCAATGGAGATTTATCTTAGTTTTCTGTATGTTTAGATAAAGGTTTTGCTCTTCACTGTATGTTTTATAACACTCAATTAGTTGTCTTTTTTTAATCCTGCTCGGATTAAAGAGCGGAGAACTGTGTCATCGACGTATCTGAACTCTGGAGTTATGTTACCATTTATTGTGAAAGGGCCATCACAAATCTGTCATCGGATCACAAATAGGGAAGAGTTGTTTCGTTGGTTGAGCGACATCTAGTGAGAATAGTGATCAGGTTATGGTTGTATGCTGTAACAAGGGAAGTATGTTTCAGACAAATGAAAAAATATAAATAGAAAAAAAATGGTATTGTTAAAACTTTACGTAATTAATTGACAACACAAAATTGAAAGACGTTTCGGCTCTATAGGCCTTCAGCAGGTACAAACAAACAACACAAACACAGATATGTAAGTAAATTAAATTAGCCCTACATAGTAAACTAATAATGGAGTATCTAAGATAAAATAATGTCGAACTCTAATGAGAAATAAAAATATAAATGTCATCCTGTACTACTCTATGGCCAGAAGGAAAATGAACGATAGTACGCACAGGGCACCCGATGTGGCTAAGGTATGCTAATGGGAGGGTCAAAATACAAAAGTGGAAGGATTATAAAAATATGTGGGGGACATTGTATAGGTTGTCTCAACTGTAACGCGACAAGCAATGTCTACGCGTATTTTCGTATACACAACCCAGCGAGGTGACACAAACCTGTATTCGTGTGTGTCGTATATATATATATATATATATATATATATATATATATATATATATATATATATATATATATGCACACATATATATATATATATATACACATGCATACACGCATATATATATGTGTGTGTGTGTGTGTGCATGTATATATACATATACATGATATGTATATATATATATATATATGGCTACATCCATACGAATGCGTACACACACGTGAAAATGTGCGTATACAGCTTGCATCACCAGAGGTATCCGCACCTAGGTGTACGTGCATACATAAAGCATAGACCAGAAGAATACAGGGTACCCGAAAGGAGGAAAGAGTGAGATGTCTCAGAGTGGGGTTCACTAAGAACATGTCAAAGGTATGGTGCCGTTTAGTGCAGGTGGAAAGAGTATCGTCTTGCATACAGGTAAGCAGTCCAGAAACAAGAGATATAGGTGACCACCAAAGTATCGCAGTGTGGTTTAGTAGAGGAGAGCTGTCAATAGCATAGCATGTGGATATACTAATGTGCTCAAAAATGAGCAACAGAGAATAAGCAATAGGGAAGGGACAACCCCAGGGAAACCATGTGTATGAGTGTGATGCATCAATGCCAAGTGGGGTCAGCGAACCCATTTGGACTATAAAGTATGTTTCGGCGAGATCATAACTTGGAATGGAAGAGTTTCTTTGTCCGCATAGAGAGAGCCACGCCAGCTGTGGGAGACACACTGGGCGGAGAGAAAATGATAAAACCCGGATAGAAAAGCTGACGTCAGGCTTGAAAGACGATCACAGATTAGTTAACTTATATAGTAATTCCAGAACATCAACTTTATAGAATATAGCAAGTTTAACTGATATAATTATTTGGTCCATCTCGAAGAAGAGATTCCAGACTTCAACCAGATTTAGTTAAGTACGAGACCGAGAACAGTCTCTTGAGTTCGTGTGATTTTGTAGGGTTTGTTTGCTATGTCTTTGTGCAATGATTTTATTATCATCACGATTGTGTTAAATAAACCAGAAGGAGAGCTGGACGAGATAAGCCCGGCCTCCTGTATCATTACTGTTATCACCAATTGGGGTTGTCTTTCTTCACCTAAGTGTCATGTCTCGTGATGCTGACCCAATGTTTACAGGTGCATAATATTAGCAGATGCGACATGTCTCAAAGACTGACACTGGACTTGCCACCCACATGAGAGAATAAGACCCAAAAGACGTGGTACTGGAGTGTAGCTATGGTGACTGTTCACTAGACGAATTATTCTGTATATCCTCAACGAGGCGAGGAGAGTTTAGTTAAGTTGTTATCACAGATGTACTCTTCCAGCCAGAAGGCGAATCTACACCCATGATGCCCATCTCAATTCCTCATTGTGTGAATATTTTAAATCATTATCATGGTCCTTCTTTGAAAGTTAACCATAAATCTTGGCTATCCTGAATATTTTATCAGAATAACAGGCACATTAGGTGGCTGTCAAAGTAGACGGTCTCCTTCACCCTGGACGCTGCACTAGTCAGTACGTGATGATTAGACAGCCATCCGCTATCACCCCCGCACACATTGGCCATCAACAAAAACTCTCCGTTATTTTTCATCTTCTTCTGCGATCAGCTATTGCCGTCCATTTAGACCAGCTTGGGTCATGAACAAGATGGCGATCTTTAAGGTCATCACCAGTTCTCCATAGCTTGTCATGTAGGGTTTATTTCTGCGGTCCACATTTGTGTTTTTAGGGTGCTGCAGACCCAGAGTTTGTTTGGATACTCCGCAGTCACGTGTTGCAACGTCACAAAGTCCTATCTTGTGTAGATGTACTATGAGGCCACAATGACCTGTTCTGAGTTTGGATATCTTGGTCTGCTCGTGTCTGATAAGTTTGTTCAGGCTGTCATGTTCTGGCTCATATTTTTCATGCAACTCCCTCCATTCAGATGTCCTTGCTTACTTCTGGATTGTTTATTATTACTGTGAGGCTTTGGGGTTGGTTGGGCTGTTGAAGGCTTCCACCAGCTTTTGCAAGTTCATCTGCTTTATCATTTCCAAGGATGCCACAATGTGCTGGTATCCACTGCAGGACTAATTCTGTCTTTTCTAACAGTGAATTTTAATTTGTTATTTATTTCTCAGATGAGTCTATTCTGTTTTAGGCTTGACATTGTTTGTATGACTGACTTTGCATCGCTGAGAATGATATTTTTTTTTTACTTGGGACCTCTTATGTGTTAATAGTTTGTATGCATCAGAGGTGTGCCATTTACCTCTGCTCAAAAACGTGTGCACCTTTCTCCGACTAGAAGAGAGTGTGTTTGTGTCTTTCCACTTGGGTAGGTTATATAGATGCCACTGTCTCCCTTCTTTGAGGCTTCAGTTGCGGATCGATCTATGAAAACTCATGTCCATTTGTGTCTCTTCTGTCCAAACTCATGTGTCTCTGAGGTATTTCTCCTTGAGCACGATGAGTGGCTCTCATTTCTATGGTGGTTTGCTTATTTTTGGAGACTATTCCTGGAACATTTGGGATTATTTTTGTTTTATTTTTACAGTTAAACCATGGTGTGAGGACTTCGCACAGATCTTTTTTTGGCTCTAAAGCATTTTTGTCCTTTGTTGTCTCATCTAGTTTAGTTTAGTTTACTTTAATCGGTAAGTCACCCTGCGCTGTCCATTGAACGCTGGGCAAGTCCATAAGTGCTCATATCTCATCTGAAGTATATTACTCAATGTGCAGGGATTACCGACACGGCATTTTGTTGGCTGATAAGTTTTCTTTAGATTCCTGATTCCTGTATAGCGATCGCGTCTGGCTTCTCCTACATTGACATGATATTCCTGAAGTCTGTTCGTGGATGTGGATTCAGACTTTTTTTTTTTTTAAAGTCGGTTTTTCGTCCAGCGTCCCCGAGGATATTCAGAATGTCACGCGGTCCATTACCCGTCCACACTCAACATTAGCCAAACTGGCAAGCCTGTCAACACGCACGTTACCTCTTACACCCGCGTGACCTGACACGAAAATGAAACAGACGTTTGTTAGACTAGACCTTCCCAGAGACTAACCATTGCCGCCGAGATCATTTAATTACAATCTTTCTGAACACACCCACTGAGTTGTTGAGGAATCACAAGTGCGCACAAGTCTCAAGGAACGGCGGACGGAGAGTTCTAAACTTTAGGAGGCCAAGTCCTGACGAATGATATCATTACATGTATTTAAACAGACCAAAAATACATAGACTATTCGTATACTGTTCTAATATTTTTTTCTGACCGACAAGGATCCGGGGTTCACCCAACCTCTAAAAATGTATACCAGAGATTTTTCTAGGAAGTAAAGGCGGCTGGCATGATATCGACCGCATCTCTCAAAAATGTGCCGTGATCATAGAAATAATAACATAGAGGTAGAAAACTCCAACATCAATGAGCTACTCTTCGCAGATGACCAATGCCTAATATATGAGGATGAAAACCTGCTACAACAGCATTTAACATCTCTAGATAAAAGCTGCACAAACTATGAAAATGAACACAGCAAAAACAGAGGCTATAAGAATAAGCAAATTGAGACACCCATTAAACATCAAGATCAAAGACAAAGAAATAAAACAAGTAGAGGAATTCAAGTATTTAGGCGCAATGTTAACAGAAAATGGAAAACTAGACAGAGAAATTGACATGAGAATACAAAAAGCAAATGCTGTCACATACCAGCTTTCACCATTGTTAAGACATCCAAACATTTCTATGCCAGCTAAACAACAAATGATAAATAGCATCTTCATACCAACTTTGTGCTATGAAAGTCAAACATGGACCCTTTCTAAATCCCATTTAAGAAAGATCAATATATGTGAGATGCGATGCTTGAGAAAAGTAACAAACAACACAAGAAGAGATAGAATACCAAATGAAACCATAAGAAAAATGGTAGGAACAAAACCCTGCCAAGAATATATAGAACAACAACAACTTAAATGGTTCGGCCACCTGGTCAGAATGAATCCTCACCAATCACCATCAAGGGCGTTCTTCTCGAGAATGCATTGGAAAAGACCAAGAGGAAGACCCAGAAGAAGATGGATAGATGCAGTGACAGAGACATGTAACAACAAAGGAAAATCACTAATTCAGACAATTCGAGCAGCACAAGAACGACAAATGATATAAATCACGACACCTTTTAGGTATCAGTGAAAGAGAAAAGAAGAAGAAGAAAGAAAGAAGATCATAGAAAAATATGGTCATTAACAACACCATATTCCTCATACGCCTAGCAAACCTTTCCTTTTTGTTTTTCAACTTGTATACTTACATTAGCCTCATCATATCATTACTTGTTCAGAAAATTCACTTGTCGATCATTTTTCTTTGGGACGTCAACAAAATACTTTCCGCCGATGTACTGCCGGATAGCCATTCGTGTTGATCGTACCACGTAGATTGAAATGTTTTCTGCTGCTAGATAATTCTTGTGTCTGTGTCATTTCGTCGTGAAAAGGGAATATCCAATTAAAAATAAGAAAAAAAAAAACATTCTAGGTTGATCTTTGACCTGACAATTTCTGACATAAAGGTTATGGCAATTTACGCAATGTAAAATAGTTTCTTCAATTAGTGTCCTATTTCATCATAGTTATAATTACATCATACTAAATTATTTGCCTTGTGAGTTATGAACAAAATTCTTGATTCTGCTGTTAATTAACATCTCTTTCAGTTTTTCCCCAATAATAAAAAAAAAAGACGCAACGTTGTGATTTAAAGGAGGGGTTAGTTTTGCTTGCCTCCTGTTCTGTCTAAACTTGTATATATTACAATAAAGAGGAAGTACCCCACCTGATTAGTTAAACCACTGTTGCCATGGCATCCAGGAATCAATTTCTGAAATGGCCCAGCTATAGTTCTTATGCAAATTGCAAGGTCGACTGATGTCGATATGTGGTTTAAATAGGTTTAATGTGCGCATACATTTAAGTCTATCTATTGGTAGCGGCTCAAATGACTTCAGTTATATCGCGGCTGACTGGAATAAGGTGACGGATTGTACACTGACATTTAACTCTTTGAGCTGGACAGTGATTTTGTTATGTATTGAGATAAAATATTAGAGGAATCGTGGCCTCCGTTACCTCGTCTGAATATCCGCCGCTGGTCTCAAACCATAACGCTTTAGTGACGGCTATAATTTTAAACTACTTGTGGTCAACGCAAAAGCACCACTGTCTTACGTCACAGTTCTACCTCCAACATGAGTCATGAAAGCCCACGAGCTCCGTACGTGCCGGATAACACCCCCATCTGTGTAAATGGTTGCATCATTCTCAGAACAACTCTCGAAAATCAAGGCTTGCACTTCTACCTCAACGACCATGAGGCTTGTTTGTCTGCGACGTCTACAGGAAAGCACGGCCTGCGCTCTGGCGTATCCATTCTCCACCGGGTTCTATGTCCTCGATTGAACACATCGGCTGAACAATATCCATAGCTTGACCCATTCATGATTGTCCTCTTATTAACCTGCTCCTCTAGTTGTTTCCATGTGTAATTTATGTTTACAATCTTAATCTCTAGTTTACTCCTCGAGTGTTTTTAGATCTTCCCTGTGAGTTGTCTGGTATTACAGTAGAATCCGGCTATAACGAGGTCCTCGGGATCATCCAACTAGTCTCGTAATAACGACCTCGTTATAAGTGGATTATACTGTACTTGCAGTTGGCTATCGCGGTAGATAGAAGATTGTTGAAGAAATTGATCGCCTACGCAACCGATATGGCACATGATAATGATTATGGAAGTATGTATCCTATTTATCACCATAGTTTTCTTATCGTTTCTCCAACAACGAGTTGATCTCATCTTGACTTCTACGACTGCATCAATTATTTCTACACTGTCTGGTAAGATGAGATGAATACAACTATAAGTGAATTAACTACAGAAGAGTGTAACAAGTTCGGGTCTCTATATTTGTCCTATCGCTAGGAGATCTGCACACCGAAAGAGTCACCGTAAGCTTCTCCTGCCTTTATTTCAGGAGTCAGTGTATTTTCCAAGCATTCCATCATAATTATGTGCTAAAGGAATTTCTCCCCAGCAACCACAAAGAAATCGATGACTCGTGAACAGGTCACGTACTGAGATGAAAAGGAGTAGCTCTCGCAAGTACTGTCCTGTACTGAATAGCTGAGGGGGGAAAAGTGTAGGAGGGGCAAACCAAAGAGAGCCTGGCAGAAATTAGTGGAGATAGGAGATAAGCAATGTGGGTCAGATTTAGAGCACTTTGTAAGGGATGGACCACAGCCACCTATAGTTTTACTATTACAATTATTATTATATGGCTATGGGTGGGCAGAGATCGAGCAAGGTTGTGAGATTCTATAGCTGACCTAGGATATATCGCAGTGACCACTGACTTATTGACTATTTGATAAGAACAAGACAGAGCTACATCTGGAGGTCAGGTGACCAGGGTTCTAATTTAATTTTGTTTATTTCGTCAAATGTACATGGATGGAAACATTTGTTTATTTATTGTGTTATGGGTGAGTCGATTGGCAAGCGTCCGACTATGAAATTACGTTGATTCTTTTGTTCTTCATTTACCTTTCAGCGTCCAGAAGAGATATAATTTGCAGTCAAGGTTTTTCTTCTGTTAGTCTCTCCTGCTTTTATGTTTTCTAATGTTTCTATCAATCCATATCTTGTTCGTGGTCGACTCTTGGATATGGTGTTCTCGTAACGTTTGTAGAAGGCTCGCTGTGTGGTGTTTTGATCTTTCTGTCATATCACGACAATGAACGAAACTAATAAACAATCATTAGAGCTACACATCCTCTATAAAGAGGCAGACCAAGATTAACATGGACGAGTAACATCAAAAGATGGACAAATCAACCGATGACAACCTGCACCATCAAAGCAAGAGATAGAGCAGAATGGCGCTCCATGGTAGCCAACCTTCGTTGCGGAGACGGCACTCAATGATGATGATCACTGGTATTTTACAAATCGCGTTTCTTATTTTTGTTGACCGTATTCTCAACATGTGTCTGCTCTCTTGCATGCCAGCATGGCCGAAAACGGTCATTCTCTGTCTTTCTCTTGCTCCTCTTGTCTGCACCTTTCCAGTAGACATATTTTCCAGGCTTAACATCTGAAGAATTTATTTGTTAAAATGTCCATACTAATTATTAGTGTACCGATCTGTAAATAATAGCTTGGTGAGCCCCTTCCCCGTGCGTTAAGAAAATAGTGTTCAGAAATACCAGCCCGACATTCGTGGGGTATCGGCTTCCGATTGCTATTGTCTCCCTTTCAAAACTATACATATGCCCCTGCTACTATAATAATATAATGAACGTTTATACAGCCATTGTCGGTTTTCTTTCCGTGACCTGTCTACAATAGTAAAGGCTGCCACCTTGGTCAAATTGCTGACAACGCTTATTATGAAAGCGGTCAGCAACTCATACTTGGCTCCTTGTATGAAGACAAGTGAACAGAGTCTAACCAAGACCATATTCCACCTCTCTTGACTGCTGTAGAAACACACTGTTCCGTCTGGTCAAGCGAGTGGTAATCGAAGAGTGAAGACAATCCGGTATAAAAAATCTCATGCATAGGCTGGATGGTTGGGGCCGCAGGTCCATATATCGTAATTTGCTGTCAATCAAAATTCAACGCATTTAAGCCTCCTAACATCAGTTTAAGTGCTAAAAATAAAGAGAAGTAATTGCCGGACAAAGATAGAGAGAGAGGGTAAACAGAAAGGCTATCACCGAACGGCACATGGTTGAATAAAAACATATAGAAATAAACACGTTTATGTCCGGTTTATGTCGAGAGGTCAACATACTGGATGCTAGAAACTTAGTAACCTACGCTTGTTACACTAATCAGAAATATAATTAGAGCGGAAACGGTGGCAGGAAAACAAAAGTACTCTACAGTAGCGCTTTCAAAGTGGCCATAAGCGGAGTATGCGTGTGTGTGTGTGTGGCGCACGCGATATATGTGTTTGCTTTTCGTTTGTGCACACGAGTGTGAATTTGTGCGAATGTATGTACCTGTTTGTGTTTAGAATCGGTTAAACACAGCTTTAGTTTGAAAACACAGAGTACAGCTATTTTTAAACATAGTTATAATTATTACAAGGCCTCGGTATCACTGCAAACGAATGGAAATCCATAATTTATTTTTAAACATTTTGTTATCAACTCGTAACATACTGAACAAAGTGTTAACGGTCTCCTGTTAGTATTCAACGAGATGAGTTACACCAACTAAGAGTTCCAAGTGAAGAATACATTCTTGATTATTCACGGTCGAGCGTTGTTTTGTGTGCCTTCGAAAGAATAATAAAAATATTGGTCTTGGTTAGTTTAGGCTCACTCAGATTATCACCATCGAATTGCCATAAATGATTTCTTTCATTGCGACATATGTTTGTAACAATCATCATCATCATAAAGTACCGGGCCTGCTGGCGTAAGTGATATGTCTCTCCACAACTTTCGATCTCGACAGTTATTTATCATTTCTGTTATTGACCTTCTGCCAAGCCATTCTTTTAAGCTGTCTGTTATTTTTTCTCTTTGCTTCCCTATATCTCTTCGCCCCTCAACTCTTCCAGTTGTTACAATATATTCCAGTTCTTCTCTTCTTATTACATGGCCAAAAAAAAGAGGATTGTTTCTTCCTAATATTGGAAATTATCTCTCTTTTTGCTTTGACCTCTCTCAGAACATCTTCATTACTCTTCTTAGCTGATACTCCATGGTACTCTCAACATTCTTCTGTAAAACAACATTTCTACAGACTCCAGTGATTTTCTTGACTGTTGCCTATTGTCCATGATTCGCATCCATATGTTAAGATTGGCTCTACGTAACATTTAAGAACTCTTTTTCTTGTTTCTATTGTCAAAAATGAATTGCATAGTATCTTCCTCATTTTTTGGAAAGCTGCTTTTTCCTGAGCCATTCTGCATCTCACCTCTTTTGTACATCTTCCGTCTGAGGTTAACACAGTTCCCAAATATTTAAATTCATTTACCTGTTTTAATATCGTTCCACTTGTCTTTATTTTGCACTGAGGTGATGTCTTTTTCTTTGTTGTTACCATTACTTCTGTCTTTTTGCTATTAAGTTGAGTCCTTTATTTTTGCTTTCTTTCACTATAATGTCCAACATTTCTTGTAACTCATTTTCACTCTTAGCGATTAAGACTGTATCATCAGCATACCCTAGATTATTTATAATATGACCTTCAATTGTTATTCCTGGCATGCCCCTTATGGATCTTAAAATAATCTCACTATAAATATTAAACAAATCTGGTGACAGCACACAACCTTGTCTAACAACCTGTTTTATTTGTTGAAACATTCCCAATTGGTTTCCAGTTCTTATGGCTGCTGTTTTGTTGCCAGTACATATTCTTTATTGTTCTTAGATCTTTGCTGTCTATGTTTATGTTTTCTAAAATTGTGATTATTTCTTGGTGCTTTACTTTGTCAAATGCTTTGGTATAATCTATGAAACATAGGTATAGATCTGTTTTCACCTCAATGGCTCTTTCTACTAAAGATCGTATGATATATATGGCATTGCTTGTTCGTTTGTAACAATAAATAATTATAAACATTAGTTACGGTAATCAAACTTTTTTGTTTTGTATTGACGTTTTAGAGTTTTTGGTTTTGTTTGAATGAGAGATCTTAAAATATACCATTTTAAAGAAGAAGAGGAGGAAGAAGAAGAAGAAGAGGAAGAGGAGGAAGAAGAGGAGAGAGGAAGAAAAAAAGGGGGGGGGGCGGACAACACAATCATGCCTCGTGACAGATCCTTAGTAAATAAGGTGCAATTTTTTTTTTATTGCATCAGTGCGGTATTTCTTTAACAAAGGAACATTTGTTTAATTACATCAGTGCGGTATTTCTTTAACAAAGGAACATTTATTTAATTGCATCAGTGCGGTATTTCTTTAAAAAAGGAACATTTATTTAATTGCATCAGTGCGGTATTTCTTTAACAAAGGAACATTTGTTTAATTACATCAGTGCGGTATTTCTTTAACAAAGGAACATTTGTTTAATTACATCAGTGCGGTACTTCTTTAACAAAGGAACATTTGTTTTAACTCCATCAGTGCGGTATTTCTTTAACAAAGGAACATTTATTTAATTACATCAGTGCGGTACTTCTTTAACAAAGGAACATTTATTTAATTACATCAGTGCGGTACTTCTTTAAAAAAGGAACATTTATTTAATTACATCAGTGCGGTACTTCTTTAACAAAGGAACATTTATTTAATTACATCAGTGCGGTACTTCTTTAACAAAGGAACATTTATTTAATTACATCAGTGCGGTATTTCTTTAACAAAGGAACATTTATTTAATTACATCAGTGCGGTACTTCTTTAACAAAGGAACATTTATTTAATTACATCACTGCGGTACTTCTTTAACAAAGGGACATTTATTTAATTACATCAGTGCGGTACTTCTTTAACAAAGGAACATTTATTTAATTACATCAGTGCGGTACTTCTTTAACAAAGGAACATTTATTTAATTACATCAGTGCGGTACTTCTTTAACAAAGGAACATTTATTTAATTACATCAGTGCGGTACTTCTTTAACAAAGGAACATTTGTTTTTCATTCGCCAGCTTTTACCTCTGACAAAGTCCCTCGAGACTAGGAACTGAATTTTGCGTGTTAATCCCTTTTCCCCTGGCATCCGTGTGTAGTACAGGGGTCCCTCGCCACACATGCAGAGCTCCGTCTTCGGAGGTACTCATATTTTTTTTCCGTCCATGAGTAATTGACGTTTCAAGCCGGGCCACGCTGCTGAGACCAGGGATGATTGCCGCTGAGAGAAATCAATAACAACAAATACAAATAAATCAAAATTTTAAAAATCCGCTCCCCATTTATTAAGGCTCATTAAACGTAAAAGCGGTCGATGAGAATTGAACCCAATCTCAACTCATCTTCGGGAGCCGCGACAGCTCAGTGGTTAGTGAACTGGACTACTAAGGACAAGAGGTAGGGTTCGATTCCAACCAACGGCTTCTTGTTCCCACAGCCTTTAATGGGTACCGGATTTTTTTTCTGGGAAAGTAAAGCGGCACGGGCGTAATACCGACCACATTACCCCAAAAATCATGTGCCGAGGGTCTGTAAAATGTATGGTCACTAACACCATATTCCCTATACGCCACTTGGCGTGACGGGGGTACTTTACTTTTACTCAACTCATCTTCCCCAGACGAATTCAGTAGTTACAGCTCTCTACTAGACTGGGGCTTCATTGTAATGGATGCTTCCGTTTTTTGTAAACTTTGTGATAGCTATTTTTATCACATGTATGTCATTACAAGTAGCGCCAATTAGAATATGTTGATAATTATATTATTATACCAGCTGCCGCTGATCTACGGAGATCGTGTCGTGCGCGCACTTTAGCTTTTTCAACGTGTGACGTAGATTGTTTGTTTCTTTTTTTCTTTTTAACAACCACAGGTGAGCATACACTGCTGATAACAGGTGACCTTGACCAGGCTGCTGTGATGTCCACACCAACAACAGTGAATAAAGAATATCCTTGTTCTAAGGTATTTCATCGCAAAGACGAATTAACTTAAACTGGAGCTATGAAATGATGGCGCATCTTTAAGAAATATTTTGATATCGGTTAAGCGCTGTCATCCACAAACCATATTCCCCAAACACAATAACACACACACAATTCATGCAATCTATATGTTTAATTTAAAGTGTACAATACAACATAAATAAACAAAACAATAATAATTATTATTGATACACCGATAATAATTTATTAATTAACCTACTAAGTGAGTTGTATATCATACATGAGGTATAATATAGGTGGGAAATAGGGGGGGAATAACAAATGTTTACAAGTACCTGGTTTGTGTTTAAGACTAATTAGTGGTTAAAAAAAATAAACATTGCGTGGCAATTCGCATTACTTTAACGGTTTACATTTTACTATTGTCTTGACATATGATGACGACTTGTATACATCCGGGCCTGCTTTGTGCACAGTTGCAGGATACAGAGATGAAAGTGTACCGTGTGTCTGGGGTACTGGACACGTCAACAAATGTGTGCTCATTAGAACACGTTTAAACTGGGGTATTTAATGCATCTCTTTTAATGTGAGTCACTGGTCAAACATAGAACTGGGGATGAGAATAACGGAATATACTTCTGTTTAAAACTGCGCCTAATATCGGGAATATATAGGAGACATTTAAAATAAATTGCTTCAGTCATTCAATGAGACAAAATAAAGACCTCAGATAAACATGAACTAAAGGCGCTCAACGACTCAAAACCAGCACTGACCAAGATACTATTGCACATGACCATAGGAATGATCTAACCGTTCCGACCGCCAAACGTGTATGAATATAATAGAGATGGCAATCTAGCCATGTTTTTTCACACAGAATTATGTTAATCTATATTAAATTAAAAGTGCACAGCACAACATAATGCAAAGATTATATTAACAGCACAGAAACAAATGATAAATAGCATTTTCAAACCAACCTTATGTTACCATTGTCAAACATGGCCAGTGAACAAAGCTCAGACACAGATCACAACCTGCGAAAGTAGGTTTTTTGGGAAGATAACAAACAAAAAGTTTGATCGAATATCCAAGTGAAAATCAGGGAACAATTCGGTATTAAACTGTGCATCGATCGATTATATACACAAGCAACAAATTAAATAGTTGGGATACTTGTAAAAATGAAACCAGACCAAACATAAAAAGGCTTTCTACCTCAAACCATCAGTACATAGAGCTGGAGAGAGATTAAGAAAGGGGCGAATAAAGATATGGGCAAGAAACATTTCTATCTTAACAGTGTTCAGATAACAACAAGAACGATGCTACATCTAAAAGGGAACTGGTTAAAAGAACAAGCTATACAACATCTTCAGACATTAGATTATACATCCCTTCTATCTCATGCGGCGCTTCAAGACAGCAGAGTTGATAAAAGAAAAGCAAGAATACAACATAAACAAACAAAACCATAATAATTATTCTATCTCTCTATTGACCTTTCGAGCCGTAGCCGGCCCATAGGGCGTAGACCAAGATACTTCCTCTCTTATCTGAATTGAATAATTATTAATATACCGATAATTCATTAAATAATTACCACTACGGGGAGTTTTTATACAGCCATCTATTGATTTACTGATGTATAGTAGGCTGGCTGTTCTACATTATACTATATATGGGGAAAAAATCGCGCGGCGCAGATATAGCAGCTTCTTACACACTAGGATACAACACAGCTATAGTCCCATCTGACGTCATTGTGTGGACAAGAAAGGGGAGTAATTAATTATCCGGCGAGAGCAGAATACAAATCTCACGAGAAACGAGTTAACCAACAACAACAGCAGGAGTCGTGGTAGAGTTGTAGCTAGCCAGCTCATCTTCTGGGGACGAGAGGTCCTATTAGGTTACCCGGCCTTAAATGGGTACTGGAGATTTGTTGGCAAAGAAAGATGGTACTGTAGTGCTGACGGTAACAAATAAATGGGCACTATCACCAATTGGCATTAATACCGTATGTGCACTAACACCAGTTGGTACTAATACCTTATGGGCACTAACAACATATGGGCACCAACACCTATTGGCATTAATACCATATGGGCACTAACAACATGGGGACTAACACAAATTGCCACTAGTACCTTAAGGGCACTAACATCATATAGACACTACCACCATATGGGCACTAATACCATAAGAGCACTACCACTATATGGGCACTAACACCAATAGGCGCAAACACCGCATTCACGAGGTGACGAGTGTTTTTATGTTTTTATGAACCAGACGATTTGTCGTCAGTGAAAGGCCACGGCACAGATGGATAGTCAATGTATTATGCAGCGGTGCGAACTAACAACAGTCAACATGAAACAAAGCCCTAGATTAAACAAGAAATAAAGAACGAACGAAAACAAGAGAAAGGGGGGGGGAGAAAGAAAGAAAGAAATAAAGAAAGAAATAAAGAAAGAAGGAAAGAAAGAAAGAAAGAAAGAAAGAAAGAAGAAAGAAAGAAAGAAAGAAAGAAAGAAAGAAGGAAAGAAAGAAAGAAATAAAGAAAGAAGGAAAGAAAGAAATAAAGAAAGAAAGAAATAAAGAAAGAAGGAAAGAAAGAAATAAAGAAAGAAAGAAATAAAGAAAGAAGGAAAGAAAGAAATAAAGAAAGAAGGAAAGAAAGAAATAAAGAAAGAAAGAAATAAAGAAAGAAGGAAAGAAAGAAATAAAGAAAGAAAGAAATAAAGAAAGAAGGAAAGAAAGAAAGAAAGAAAGAAAGAAAGAAAGAAAGAAAGAAAGAAGAAGAAAGAAAGAAAGAAAGAAAGAAAGAAAGAAAGAAAGAAAGAAAGAAGAAAGAAAGAAGAAAGAAAGAAAGAAAGAAAGAAAGAAAGAAAGAAAGAAAGAAAGAAAGAAAGAAAGAAAGAAAGAAAGAAAGAAAGAAAGAAAGAAAGAAAGAAAGAAAGAACAGCTCCCTTACACAACGTTACGATGTGTGTGTATAGAAAAAGTACGACAACAGGGTAGCGACTCTCTAATCCACGCTAATCCAGATAATTGTGTTGGGACGAAAGCCACTGGATCAATTTCTAGCCACTAGCTCTTAGATCTGGTTGATTTAGCAGTCTGACATGGATTTCCCGATTTGTGCAGGAGAAGGTTGAATTCGCCCGTCCTATCAATGAATGTGGTACTAATGTTTCTTTATCAGAAGTCATCACTACTGTGTGGTCTGCGGCGATCGACATCGTGTTAGCGAACTTATTGTGTCTTGACTTTTTATTTTTTCTAGAAAGTCTATTTAAGAGGCAAAGTAGGTCTTTCAACCGCTGACTCTACCACTCTGCTCCGATGTCGGCTAGCTCCTGCATGCCTATCGTGACGAGATTATTTGGAAATGGCCAGTTTGGATTGCTGAAATGAGAGTTTGAATATTTCATTAAGGTTCGGCATACACCTAGCCACTACCTAGGCATGATCACGAAAGACAATTAGCAGGATGTACGTACTATGAGACTTGTGTACAATGGGGGAATATTTAAATCGTCCATGAAGAACACGACAACTGATTAATCAGACAATTTTTATACTATAATTTTGAGACCATCATATATTTTATCATCATTGAGTGCCGTCTCCGCATCGAAAGTTGGCTACCATGGAGCGCCATTCCACTGTCTCATGCTTTGATCGTGCAGATTGCCATAGGCTGACTTGTCCATCTTTTGATGTTACTCTTCCATGTTAGTCTTGGTCTGCCTCTGCCTCTTTTACCTTGTATTTTCCCTTCTAATATTACTTTTATTAGACTGTTGTGTCTTTTAACATGACCAAATAATTTCATTTGTCTTGCTCTAATTGTGTTTAGTAGTTCTTTCTTCATTTTTCATTGTTTTAAAACTCCCTCGTTTGTTTTCTTTTCTTTCCATCCAATTCTATCTATTCTTCTATAAATCCACATTTCAAAGGCATCCATTTTCTGTTCTGTTTTCTGGTCTAATGTCCATGTTTCTGCACCATACAGGAATATTGAGAAGATGTAACATTTTGCTATTCTTAGTTTTAGCCCTGGTGTTATTTGTTTTGATGTTAGTACATGTATATCATATATTTAAGAATTTAAAACTACGTTTGGCACAAGTTAGGTGGTAGGAAAAATTGATTTGCTTGCTGCCCTGATGACTAAAGGAGTGTACCCCTTCATCATCCGCCATTAAGAAGACGTTCAGAGGAAGTCTGCGTTGTGGTTTGCAGTAAAACTGTGATATTTGCGCCTTTCGGCCCAACACATCCGACTTCAGCATGACATTTTTGAGTACCGGGTTGTCTTCCCTCTTCGATCCCTACTCACTTGGCCAGAATAGACAGGTTAGTCTGTTACCAGAGGCACCACGGAGACGTGGAGTAGGGTCTGGATGGTTCTGGTTCACCGATCCTAACGCAAACCATCAGCTGTGGTTCGCTGACAACTTCCAGGGCTGCTGCTGTGAGGCGTGCCTTCGCCTCCGGAAGAAATGATTTAATGAGCGGACTTTACGACGAAAGAAATCATGTGCGTGAAAATCTATCGCCATCTTTTGAAAGTTATTGAGCAACAACCGGTTTATCAGGAATATAGTGAGCAATAACAGGAACCCTTGTTTTGTAAGACACCGGACTATAGTGAGTGGTTACATTCTAGATAAATAAGCTCTGGGACCATTTAAAGTAAAGATCATAAATGTGAAGCTATTCTACAATGCCGAAACATGTTAATAATATATTTTTATGAAAAATGTTCCTTGTCAGGGCCTCCGTGCATAAAAAAATTTATGAGGCCAGGCTCAGGAGGGTTGTGGCTGAATTTAATTACTGAATATAGCGCCACTTCAGATTGTTTGTTTTCCGCTGCTACAACTATACAGGGCAATAACAGAAATGGACAGCAGAACGCATTGATCTTAATTCCACCTTGCAATGGTTGGACATTTTCTTCATCGCATAAGAGACCTTAAAAGGGCTGTGCGGGGGGGGGGGGGGGGGGGGGCAGATTCAGATGGAGGCTGTTGTCCAATTACAGCATGTTCCCTCCCACCAACTCTACTTATCTAAAGAGGGGTGGGGGGTCCACTTGGTCGATACATCTTGGCACTAGATACGTAGCAGGAAAAACCATGATATCATTGAGCTCAGTTATAAACTGCCTACGGGTCTCTGGCTCCTGATTTGATTGCTGGATTTATTACCAAAGCCCCCCCCCCACCACATGGGTATAGCCACAAGCTGGACAGTTGATATTTGGCAAATGATTTCTTCTTACATTGCTTACTAATCTAATCCTAACTAATGTTATCTACCATCACTATCAACAAGTAACGTGCATGATGGCGTAGGTGATCATGTCTCTCTATAACTCTCGATCTCGACAGTTAATCCCCTACCAGGGGCGCTCAAACAAAGCACTATCGATAACAGGTGTGTAATTGTCCATTAAGATCAATCATGCCGAATCCTGCAGAATGAAAACATCTAATTAACAACGTAACCGAATGTACCAATGTAAGAGTAAATTAAGAATATTAAACAAATAGGTAAAGCTATTCCACAGAGTTACTGTTGTTTGGGACTGGAGTGCAGGGCCTCTGCTTCGCGGGCACATGTTCTAAAGGAGCGCCACTCAGTGCTCTTTCCTCGACTGCCCTCCTTCCTAGAACAAAGACCAGTCACTCATAAAATTCTTGGTTTACTAGACTGGTTACGGTATTTGGAAAATTGGCATTCCGCCACGTGTAAATTATTTTTATCAGAAAATATATCAAGCGACCAGGCAGCAAGGGTTAACAATATAACTGTCTAGAAATACAAACAGTTAATGCAACTAAAGTAGTAGCAAGCTTTCATTGTCGTTCGATGTACGCATACACAATTGTTCCTCTCCTTTAAAACCCGTTTTGACAGTATTGGTGCTATCTCTTTGGCAAGTTTTTAACTGCTTGACTACCAATCCCTTTCCCTGGTTTTGCTTGGCCAGAGAGGGTTTTCTCACGAAAGGTTTCATGTTATATCAAGCTGGACAGGTCTGCGTGGGTAGGGGTCACAAATAAATGGGTACCCTGTTCCTTCAGGTTTGGTAATGTCACATTGGCCTAAAGATCCTGTGTTTAAAAATAACGTTAAATAAATGGTACGGGCGGGAAAACAAAACTTGGCCATTATTTTGTTGTGGAGTGGTCACCTGAGCCAGAATCTCGCGTAACCTGGTAGTGGCGATAGCCGTCAGATTGAATGTTTTAAATATCATACACTAGGCGGGGCTGTACCTTTTTTGGAAAGTAAGCACCACCAATTAGTGGAGACGGGAGGGGAGGGGGAAATATCAAATAAATAATAAGATAAGTGAGAAAATATCAGATCAATCTAATTGGAATAAATAAAGGCAGATGGAAAAAGGCAACCAAAATTTTTTTTTAAGTACTAGCACCGCCCCCCCTCCCCCACCAACAAATGGCGAATAACACAGAGATCTAGCTCTAATAATTCTGCTAAAATGAATAAGGCAAGTACTTGTAGAATAGAAAATAATTAATAACGGTCTCAGCAGGCTGGTAGAAACAAGACTAATAATGAGATTTATCAGCCTTAGCCTTAGTAGCCTCCGTCAATCATAGTTGACTATGGATTTTTCAGCGCCCCTAGTAATGTTATTTTTTCTTTTCATTCGCCGCGTATTTTCTTTCTCTGTGAATCTGTCTGCTTCTTCTTTGAGGTGAACCTTTAAAGTGTGTTTCCAGAGATTGCGGTCTGCAGCTATGTCTTCCCATGCTGCAGGGTTTATATTCAGAGTCTTCATGTCGCATTTACACACATCTACAAATCGAAGTTTTGGGCGTCCCCTAGTTCTTTTACCTTATGCCAGTTGTCCGTAGAGTATATCTTTTGGTACGCGGCCATCTTTCATACGGTGTACATGGTCAAGCCAGCGTAACCTACGTTGTTTGAGCAGCGTGTAAGATATTCGGGAGGCCTGTGCAAGTCACATGACCTCCACGTTTGTCACTTTATCCTTCCAGGCGATACCAAGAATACGGCGTAGACATCGCATATGGAATGCATTTAGCCTTCTCTCCTGCTTTACATAGGTTGTCCAAGATTCGCTGCCATACTGGAGGATACTAATTATGCAGGCATAATAATGTTATACGTCTACAAAGGGCAGTAACTGCAAGGAAATTGATATTCTACCAATAACCTCTTAAGGAAGTAAAAAAACCAAATCTCTCTCTCTCTCTCCCTGCGATCAGGACTCAATCAGAGTAGGATTCCAGACTCTCACATGAAGTCAGAGTCTTCCAGATCCACTCTGATTGAACACCCGTTAAAACGTTGCACTGTGTTCTGCGCCAGTGGCCCAGTGCATCCGATTTCAGCCAGCATTTTATTCAGGTTAGCTTTCCTTAGCCTTTGATTGTCCCCAATCTTCCTGCAAGGCAGCAGATGATCTTTTCTGTATGGGGATTCTGCCCTTAGATGGTCGGCCCTCCCAGGTTTACGAGCACCAGCTGCCCGAGTCACTAACACAGAGGTGACTAACACAGACATGCACACACAAATATATGAGATGTGCCTAACACAGACATGCACACAGCGATACGAGGCATGACTAACACTGACACAGATTAATATATAAGACACATGACTAACATAGACATGCACATAAAGATATGATATATGTCTGATATGGACATGCACACACAAAGCTAAGAACCAAATCTAAGAAGCTTTTTATCGTTTTAACTAGGGAACTTAATGGGCAAATAAATTGGATCAGGAAAGTGGCATAAGAGAGTTGCCAGCTCCTAGAGCAAGACAATTGTTGCGCCCACTTGCTATTTTTGTATGTGTTATGGCTATTTTATTTTAATTTCCATTTTGTGCTCATTAGAATTGTTCGCCGTTACACAACTGGGATGAGACCATATAGGAAGTGTTAGGAAGGAGCGAACAGATACACACAACAGTCAGCGAGAAACAGATAAACATCTGTGGAATAAATGACTTCATGATTGGATCTGTCTACATAAATAAATTCACACATTTAAGGCGCAAATTACAATGTAGATGCGACTGGAAAAAAAACAACACTATTTAATGATCAACTTCAGTACTGCGCATATTAGAAAATGGAATAAAAAAAAAAATTATTATCGAGCACAAACACGGGCCAGTGACAAGGCAGAACAGATAGCATACATATTTTCTTCATTCTCGTTATGGGCGGCAGATCGGTGGCCTAAGAATCCGCCATCGTCAGACAGAAACATACACTGACTGTTATTGGAACATAAATCGCGAATCTTATACATGACGAAGTTGAATAAATATCTCAGGAAAATACCTCGTGTACCATTGAGTGAATTCAAGACTAGTACAGAAGTAGGAGAAATGGCGATGCGTCTCAGAAGTAGGAGAAATGGCGATGCGTCTCAGAAGTAGGAGAAATGACGATGCGTCTCAGAAGTAGGAGAAATGGCGATGCGTCTCAGAAGTAGGAGAAATGGCGATGCGTCTCAGAAGTAGGAGAAATGGCGATGCGTCTCAGAAGTAGGAGAAATGGCGATTCGTCTCAGAAGTAGGAGAAATGGCGATGCGTCTCAGAAGTAGGAGAAATGGCGATTCGTCTCAGAAGTAGGAGAAATGGCGATGCGTCTCAGAAGTAGGAGAAATGGCGATGCGTCTCAGAAGTAGGAGAAATGACGATGCGTCTCAGAAGTAGGAGAAATGGCGATGCGTCTCAGGCGTAGGAGATATGACGATGCGTCTCAGAAGTAGGAGAAATGACGATGCGTCTCAGAAGTAGGAGAAATGACGATGCGTCTCAGAAGTAGGAGATATGACGATGCGTCTCAGACGTAGGAGAAATGACGATGCGTCTCAGAAGTAGGAGAAATGACGATGCGTCTCAGACGTAGGAGATATGACGATGCGTCTCAGACGTAGGAGAAATGACGATGCGTCTCAGAAGTAGGAGAAATGACGATGCGTCTCAGACGTAGGAGAAATGACGATGCGTCTCAGAAGTAGGAGAAATGACGATGCGTCTCAGACGTAGGAGAAATGGCGATGCGTCTCAGAAGTAGGAGAAATGACGATGCGTCTCAGACGTAGGAGAAATGACGATGCGTCTCAGAAGTAGGAGAAATGACGATGCGTCTCAGACGTAGGAGAAATGACGATGCGTCTCAGAAGTAGGAGATATGACGATGCGTCTAACAATATAATCCATAATCGAGAAAAGAAAGTGGACCTATGTCTGCTATGTGATGTGAAGATACACCAAGAGAATCGTAAAGCCAGCCAGCCCTCAAGTGTGAAAATGAGGGAAATAATGCCGATTTAAGGAAACAGTAAGAATAACAGTCGCCTAGTGACACCCCCCCCCCCCCCCAATCAACTGGTGAGGGGAGAAAAGGACAGAGCCACTGCTACCTGCCACGCATGCCGTAAGTTGCGACTAAGGTTAGGAATCATCGCCTGTGTGGTAGATAAGGACATGCACGGAACGACCTTGTTAACGGATTTTACTGATGCATTTTAGGAAATGCTGTGACAAGTGGTGGAGCGGATATGGGGAAATCATGACTACAATGAAACTGGTTCCGTGAACTGAATAGAACAGAATAAGAGAAATAGACGATAGACAACATCGACTTCTGTGTCGAGGTTGAACAGAAACGTAATGTGAGATACAATGTCTAGACTGACGCTAACAGCAAAGACCACCGAATAGTAGTATTTCTGTACTATGTGCCGTCTTCGGCTCGAAAGGACAACACACAACCTTCAGGGCTCAGCTACTAAAACTGTTTTTTTTTTAACAGCATACATTAAAAGGCATGATGAAAGTAGTAGAAAGCTAATAATGTTAACCAGAAAATCGAGGAATAAAACAGATGCTGTATAAAAAAAACATCTCAAATTGAAAAACAAAATAAAATAATGTAGTGTTGCTCGTCTTCTTATTACTACTCATAGTTTCTTCCTTATTTTACCTTTCATCGTCCAGAGGAAACATTGTTTGCACTCTTCTGCTTTTTTGTTGGCCTCTTTTGCTGTTAGGTTTTTGGAGATCCCGTCTATCCATATTTCGATAAGGACATCTTGGTTATTTGCTTCCATTGCATTTGTAGCCCAAACAGTTAGGTATGTTAATTATTTCTATCCTGTCACGTTGAGTTCGACAAGGCCTCTTGTTCTCTCCTACCCTTTTCAACATCTTCTTTCTAAGAATCATAACATGAGACTTAGAAGTTCACGAAAGAGTTGTCAGTATTGGTAGCAGAACTATTAATAAAATGTGATTTACTGATGACATCCATGGTTTATCAGGAAGAGAACAAGAACTAACAAATCTGATACAACTAAATAAATTAGCTGGTGCAAATGGCATGGAGATCAATGCTGAAAAACAACAGATGACCAATAAAATAACCACTGGGAAATTGTTGCAAAAATCAAAATAAATGGACAAGAACTAGAAACTACTATCTATCTGTCTATTGACCTTTCGAGCCGTAGCCGATCCATAGGGCTAGTAGGGGAAACTACTGATACATTTTAATTCTTTGGATCAATGAAGACCAGAATACTGACATATCGGTTAAAATAGGGCAAATTATAGCACCCCTCGCAACAATAAACCTATTTGGAAATATAAGAACATAACTAACTCTTGGCTCTAAAATCAGGCAGATGTGTACCATTCATATATCACTGTTTCTACATATTTGAGAAACATGGACCCTTACAGCAGAGTTACAGAAGAAAATAAAGCGATGGAGAGGAATTGTCATCGTTTGGTTCTGGACATCTCATATATAGATCGCATTACTCATTACGAATGGAAGAGTTAACAAATGGATAACTAAGTACGTGATGATATTTTGACTATTGTGAAATAGTTTGGTCAGGTATCTCACAATTCATCTGGCCTAGCAAATACCATTCTGCAAGTGGCTGTAAACGGAAAAAGGAGAAGTAGGCAGAGAACGAGATGTGAAGATAACATCAAAGAATGGATAGGTCTCGACTTCGTAGAGTTCCAGAGAATGACTGAAGATAGATATATGTGAAGAAAGTTGCAAAAATCCGTCATAGCTCGACCCAGATCTACATCCCTTTGGCATCCCTCCTGACCGATAGATGAAAGACAACATAGAAGTTAGGCAAGACAATATTTAACACATGACACGAGGATGGTTTGGTGAGTTCTGCGTCTACACTGAAAGGATTCCATCTAATTTTTTGGTCATTTTGTCTGCCACCTCACCGAGGAGTCCGGACGTTCCAACCACTTCATGGTAGGTCTAAAGTGAAGGGGAGCTAAAGGCGTTGATGTCACAATTTATAATTGTGATTTTTTTTAATAATTGTAATTTTTGACACTACAGTAGTAACAAACAAACAAAATTACTGGCACCCTGGCACCAACATCATAAGTAATGTTGATGACACAAGAAGAACAGTGCACTCACTTCTACGTATAAAATAATAGGGCCCTTTAGCGACATTTATGAGATGGGGAGCATTTTGTTCGTCTTTTTCGTTCTCTCCTTCTGGGGATTTTATAAATTAACTTCGATTCAATAGACTTATGTTTTATTTTTATATACCTCAGTTACCCACATCCTCTCCAATGAGTCACAAGACCTCGTCATTCGGAGCTGTATCAGAAGATGAGAATTTGTCTCTTAATGAATTGGACATGTTGCAAGACTGGACTATACAATTTTATGACATTTGACGACAAGGGGATGATATCTGATTGTTATCCCTTATATTTCCACCTCGCATCCCACTTGGTATAACGACAGCAAAGACAAGTGAACATGACGATCACAACAGATGACTATGACGTGAGAATGAAACCAGAAGTGACGTAGCCCACATATAGATAAAACATATCTCAAAAGTTAAAAATGGACGACACATTGTCAAATCCTGAACGAACACCGCAAGGAATGTTATGCTCCTTTGCCGAATAATTATGCCCTAAATATGTAGCTAAGCTAGAGCCGACAATAAAATTCGCACGTCAGATCAAAACACAGAGCCATTCAGGTCAGACTCTCCATATAAGGCTATTGCTTGCGTTACCGGAAACAGACATTCCCGTTGAAGAATGACTCAATAAAATAGCAGGCTAAACTACCCATGAAACAACTCCTTTATGTGAATGTAGCGTGATTGCGGCAAGCTAAAAATAATATAATACTTACTCGTATTTAATGAAAGTAGAATAGATGCGTATAATTTTATTAGTTAACAGTCGTCGTTGATACATTCGTGTGTGTTAAGAGAGGTGAAAAGGAAAGCGAAACTCCCGCGCTACATTCTCAGATCGTCTGTCAAATGAAAAGGGCGTGCCAAGTGTCCGACTGTTCACGTGACTCACTGCAGCCAGTAGTCGTTGCCTGTCAGAGCTTCCTCAACTGGGCCTTCACACAACCAGGCAGGATATAACAGTCATAGTGTTTAGTCCTTTTATTCACTGACATGGATATGATATGTTCTTCTAAATAGTTCATAGTTTGTATATTTTCAGCGGCTTTCCATTTTCAGTCCAGTTTTCATTACTTTTTTTTTTTTGGTTCGTATTTGTGTTGTGTTACCAGATCAGGACAGAGAGATCCAGGAAAAAATAACTGTTTTAATACAAAATGGCGGATTTTGAGGGTGCTTCAGGATTGAGTGCTACAGAGCTCAGTTATCTCACAGTTGACCGTTCTATAATCAATGATCCAGCCGTCCAAGCAGAATGGGCATCAAAGAAACTAGTCTGGGTTCCAGACGATGTTCATGGTTTCGTTGCAGCCAGCATAAAGGGCGAAAAAGGCGACCAGGTAGAATGTGTTGTAGACGAAACCGGCAAGAAAATTGTGGTTCATCGAGATGATGTTCAAAAAATGAACCCTCCAAAGTTTAACAAGGTGGAAGATATGGCAGAACTGACCTGCCTGAATGAAGCTTCTGTTCTGCACAACCTGAAAGATAGATATTATTCTGGCTTAATTTACGTAAGTACTGTTTTAAATCATTATGATGACCAACTCGACAGAATCCGCAGCAGTCAGTTTATCAATTCAGTTTCGTTTTTCAGTTTTTGTCTTTGTTGTTGAGTTTACTATCAGACAATTCAAATTCATTATCAATCAAACTAACCAAAATTGAGAATAATTTCAAGGAAGTTTGGTGATCGATCCATTAAAAAAAAATATTTTCGAATAAAGGTGACAGTCACCGTGTTTTGGGGGAAGGGTTAGCTTAGTATAAATAATTTGACTTGACTTAAGACTTAACAACTTTAAACTACTTTTTAAAGTAAATTAGTTAAGGCATTTTAAATAATAAAATGATTCAATTTCTGAATTTCAAATATGAAAATCAGAATGGGAATAAACTCAAGTTTTGGGTATCAAAGTTCATGGATATTGGATTTGTAACATTTGAGCATAAAGAAAAAGTAAGATAGGTAGAATCACATGTGAGAGTGTGTTGACTGGAGATAAAATCTTAACATTTTGGTTCATGAACTCAGATTATATGATTAAACAAAACAAAAGGAAACAAATGTTACAACATTGAATAAATCATACTAGTACTAGGAATAAGGAGATAAAAAATCAAAGCAAACAGTTGAATTACTAACTTGAATCTGCTTAAGAGTTAAATGAAACTTCTATTCTGCAATTCATGGCATCATGCCTTTAAAAACAAAACTATTGGTGGCAGCTGTTTATTCTTGGTCTTAGTTAACTTTGTAATGTCAATTATCTTCTGATTCAAGATTAACTGAATTAATCTGTGACTCATCCTAGGGCCAATGAACCATAGATGACCACTGACTAAGACCCTGCTTCATTTCTACATGTTGGTTCTAGGCTAGAACTCATGTAATGATAAGATAGGGGAACAAACCCCAATCTAAATAATATGAATTTAATTTATAGTACAGACTGAAAGGCATAGATGTCACGTGGCTCTGCTTGTGGCCATCACCTGGACCACTGGACACGTTCTAAGCCCAGAGATGTCACAACCTTGAGCTGAAGAACACTATCTTCACACTTATTAATATTGGCATCTCAAGGTGTACACTGAAGATATCACATTGTTACTGTAAATTGACACAATATCCCCAGCTAGTAAATGAATAAAAACACTGTAATTGTCAATGGCAAACTAAAAAAAGTATGATGATTCAGTGATTAGTCACTAATAAGTGCCAGACTTATTTCATTAATTGTATCTTACAACTAAAGATGTAGAAATATATACTAATACATATTAATATAGCAGCAAACAAAGTAGTTAGCATAATTTATATAGATTACATTTCTGGTGACAATACACAACAGCAGTGGTTAGTGTTTGATCTATTGAGGGCAAGAGGTTGAGTAATTAAGTTTGATCCCCAGACCATTTGTTTTACTGAGGTGCACAGTAAGGTTTATCCAACCTTTATAAATGGGCAATGAAAATGTGCTCTGGTATAAAAGATGGCCTGGTATAGTACCAACAACATTACATAAAAATTGGCACTAACGCCATATTCTCTATATGTCACACTCAAGATATAACAGGGATCTTTATTTGTTTTAATATATTTCTAGATATGCATTGTTGATATTCTTTCCAAAATTTTTATAACTCTATAGATTACTTAAACGATAGAAACCTGCCAGTAAAATAAACCTGTCCAGTGTAATGAATAATTATTTATCTTGAAATTGTTTTAATTGAACTAAACACCCCACTTTTCTCTTTATTTTAAATGTACACTTTTTTAGATGACTTTTTAAAACCACGAATAAACATTAACTGTATAGCTAATGACTATTGTCTCTAAAATTGGGGGCCTCGGTAGCCTAGTTGGGAAAACCACCCGACTGGACTACCGACGTTCGGACAACCCGTGTTCGATTCCCACTGGGAGCAGTGTGAATTGTACTCGTGGTTGGAAAAAAAATACCCCTACGGTCGACCCAGCCGTTGGCAAAAATGGGTACCAGGATATTATCCTGGGAAGGTGAGGAATGTCGCTTCGCATCTGAGTTTCGATGCTTGAGGCTACACTATACAGAAATATCCGAACATTTCTGGATAGGCGGCCGAGCACATATGGGTGTAAACTCGCGTGCTAAGACGCCGGTTCAAGTCTCGTACTTTACCTTTACCTTTATTGTCTCTAAAATGTTTTATATTTACACTTCCGAAATTGCTTTGTTGTGCACTTTATGTAATATCTATGTGTGCTTGTATACTTAGACGTGTAGGCATGCAGTGGCACAAAGAGATATCTCTTGCAAAGAATTTTTCATTCCCATCTTGCTACCGGTACTAAATGTTGTCACTCATGACCAACTAGAAGCAGAGATTATAAACCTTAGAATGAGGTGTTTAGAAAATTGCTTGATGTGATCAGAGGAGATAAAATTAGGATGGGACCATAGGGGAAAAGATCAACTGAGAACATCAATCTTGAACTACATACTAAGATTACATATAGAATATTTTGCCTGTCTGAAGTGAGTACCTTGTAATTCCATAATACAAGAGATGAATAAGAAATTAGAAGGAAACAGAGCCTAAGGAAGACCCAAAATAAAATGACCAGGATAACATCAAGGACATAAATGACAATGGTTGAGCCTACTAGAAGAGTAAAAACAAGAACTTTGTAATTTCCTTGAACACTGAAAGGTATATAATTGGAAGTGAGGAAGAGATCAATCTTGATACTTCATTAAAATATATGCATTTAATTTTTGGTTTGTTTTATAATACTTGTTTGAATTGGATCTTCCTTTCAGACCTACTCTGGATTATTTTGTGTAGTGGTAAACCCATACAAAAAGCTGCCCATCTACACTGAGAAGGTAATAGAGCTGTATAAGGGCAAGAAGCGCCATGAAGTTCCACCACATGTGTTTGCCATTGCTGACACAGCATACAGGAGTATGCTTCAAGGTGAGATAAATCATGTTTTCTAAATTCTCTGCATCTGCTCATTGTGTCCTACCTGGCAGCAACAGAGCTGGAAGCTGCCAATGACTCATATCTGATGGCTTGCACCAGGATTGGTGAACCAGAGCCATCCAGGCTCTACTCCATCTCTTCGTGGTGCCTCTAGTAAAATACTAACCAGTCTAGTCTAGCCTGTTGTGTAAGGATTGAAGGGGGAAGACGGCCCAGTACTCAAAAATACTGTGCTGAGGTTTGATGTGTTGGGCTGAAAGGTGCAAATTAACCGCAGTACAATGCATCTATGCCCATTTAACATCCTTTCTGTTCCTTTAGTTGTCATCTGATGAATGGCAGAAAGAGAAAGGAAGTCTTCTATTCTGTTCAAACATGTTGCACTTCCACTTTTCATAACACCATGTTAAACCAATCACATCTGAATGTTTGTTCTTTATAACACCTGTCTTAGTTTTATGTAGTTCTTCATGTGGGTTGGAAACACCAGAATTTTTGTTAGTGGATGTATGTGTCATTTTAAGGACCTTTTTTGTGTCAATTTAGGTCATTTTAGCTAAAAGGTGTGTCTCAAACAGGTTAAAACAAATTAAAACCACTTTCCCCAAACAGGAAATGACATTGACATACTTCACGCAAATGAAAGATAGACACACACACACACACACATATATGTATTTCCAACACGCAACGTTTTTAAAACTGTATATCGTCTATTATTTCCGGAAGTGGCAGAGACAAATGTTTTTTCCTCAGTCAGGAAGTTACCAAGATTGACTGAAGAGAAACAAATTTTAACACATTTAACTGGAGATACCGTGATTGGTATTACTATATATATATATATATATATATATATATATATATATATATATATATATATATATATATATTATATACACATACATACATACAGAGATCAGGTGAGAGGTCAGGATAATAATTTCATAGTACCAAGCACATGGGCTACTGCCTCTTAATTTTGTATTACAATTGTGGTCTAATATAACTTGGAAGATTTAGTCAAAAGTTAAACAGATTGTGTCTCGCCAAGATGTAGGCAAAACTCAGAGACAAAGATAATAGAATATATGGTACACCCCAGAGTGTTACTATGGAGTGAAGAATGCATTTTATATTTTTTTGGTGAAACCACATGACTGTTGTAGTAGTTTTCAAAATATTGTATTCACGAATGCAGTGGTAGGTGTGCTTTTTTCAGTATTTAAAAAATTATAAGTACAGAGTTAAGAACAATGAATTGTTAAATTCAGCATCTGTTCAAACAGATCTGCTCAATACAAAGTCACAATACATTTTTCGTTTATTTTTACAGAATTATTTGAAAGTGTTCTGCCTTTAATTTGTGTCAAAATAATATATCTTTAATGGAAGGGGAGCATGATTGCTAAGATGATACGGCAGCCATAAATGTTAATCAAATTGCTCTTTTCTGTCTATGGCTCTGCATTTTTTAATAATTAATTAAGAGGATAATATTTGTTTAAAAAGGGGGTGGGGGAGGGGGTTAGAATATTTAGTATTAATATAAAGTTAAACACAACATAAAATGCAACAATGGAAAGAAATCTGATGATCAGGATGTGGCAATGTCATGTCCAGTCTCCGAGTCAAAAACTTCTTGCAGAAACTATTAATTATCATTATAAAATAAGTAATTAATAAATTTTAAGGAAAAAATTATGAGTAATATAAAAAATTCAATATTTATTATAAATATTAATAATTATTATTTTAAATTAACACTCAAAATTAACAGGTACGTTTTTCCCCCCATCTAGCACAGATTTTTTTGGGTCTGGTGTACAGGTTCACCATAAAAAAATATATGGAAAGTATGTGATGGAGAATTGACATTACGTTTTAGGAAAACCATTTGTGCTCAGTTATTTGTCCAAATACTACTATCCCACCAAGCAGGAAACGGTATGCAAACTGGTTCCTGTGTCACACTTCTTGTTTTTTTTTTCCGTTAACCCTAGATTACGATACCCATCTATGACTGCCTTGTTTACAAAGCCGTAGTAAAAATTACTGCAGCTTAATTGTAACATTCTTTTTCTTCTTCTACCTTTCAGCTCCCTGTGGAGCATAGGTCTTCAAAAAACACTTTCCAAGTCGTTTAATTCTAAAAATAGTCTTCTGTTTGAGCTTTTTGACACACAGCTGCGTGTTTACATTAGACATGGAGAACTAGGATTTCTTGTCTTAGGTTAATTTATACCCAAATTTGACCGCAGGGGTCGGACATGTTACAATGTCTATCGGTTTGGACATTGTAAGTACGCCAAAAGTTTGGCTACATAATAACATTATTCATTGCATTTCCCGAGTTACAGTGTTGTTTTATGTCAGCTGATGATTGAGGAAATTCTCCCTCACAGCAAAGAAGAGAGAGGAGAGAGAAAGAAAAAAAAAAAAAAGGAAAATCAATCAATCAATTTCCTGAACAAATTTTTAAAAAATTATATGAGATTGTAATATGAGATTTGATTCTCACAAAATTTAAAAAAAAAAAAAAAAAAAAAAAAAAAAAAAAAAAAAAATTCAACAACAATGGAAACATCCAACACTCAAAGGTTGTCGGAAGTGATAATTAGGAAGCTACACAGAAGGGGGAAATATTTGAATACGGCAAAATGTCACATTTGAAGAATTTGTGTTTTGGTGCGATAATTTTTTCTACAGTGTCTAATCTAGGGTTAATTAAAAATACATCCTTGTTGTAACACTGTGGGGTGCTACCTGGTAATAAACTTTAATCTAATCTGAAAAAGCTATCTTTCAAAGATAAAATAGTAAAATCAATTGATCTGTTCATTATTTTAAGAGTTGATATCACAGATCTCAGACATACCTGTAGTTTGTTTGCTTTAAGTATATGGTGAAGTATGCACACACTGATTTGTTACAGTTATTCTCTGGTTGAGTACACACCTTGCTTGCTCTTGAATAAAGTTATTCCTACCTGCTTTATTTTGTGTTTCAAATACTTAGCACTGTACCGTCATCAATGGCTGTATCAATTTTCAGCATACATTTGTTTAAGTCTGCAAAATATTATTTGTGTGCATATTTATCCTCCCCACCATAGTAGGCGCGCACCTCTCTCTCTCTCTCTCTCTCTCTCTCTCTCTCTCTCTCTATATATATATATATATATATATTATATATATATATATATATTTATGTATGTACTCTATTCATGGAATCAGTTTCACTGCAGTCTGGGCATCTCAATATCTGCTCAACTGCCCGTCCAGCAGTTCTTCAAGTTTAAGCAAACTGATTGTTCCTGTAAGGGGTTGATTATAAAAACATCTACTTTTCCCCACTGATCACTCTGGATCGATCAGATCCCTTTACCACCTTTTGACTCCTCAGTCTCTCAATATATATCTCATAGTCCACCCTATATATATGATGGTTTTTGCTGTTACTTCATACTTTGCACAGAACCTGCATTGTGTCTCGCCACTTGTCCTTGTTCTGGGTGTGAATCTCTCAAGCTTGTATAGGAGCTGATGCCTGCTGTTGCTTGTGTTCTAATTGTTTTCTTAGGTTGTCTTCGGTTTCACAGTTGAAGTCTTACTTTGCTGTATGTCCAGTCATGCAACAGTCATCAATTCTAACCTTTCAAAGCATTAAATGATAAATTGCCCTGTTTTACTTTGAAACTAGCTTGAGCGAAGAAGTAGGTGTGTTAATCTCCTTTGTCGTACTTGAAGTTTTTTTTTTTTTTGCAGAGTTAGCTTCGAGTACTCTGCAATTATTCTGTCCCTGGCTTTAATTGAGAACACGCCAGTGAACAATAAATTAGAAATAAACAAAGAGTGAATGTGAAGAATTGAAATTGTGCATTCTGTTTAATATTTGGTATATAGGATGAAAGGAGGAATGTATCTTTAGATCTGTACTAGATAGAAAATATGTAAATATATACATTTTTCTTTTAACAAAATACATTGTTTTCCATATATTTTCAATGTATTTAATTTAGATCAAAATGTTAAAAACTTTACATTGTCAGCTTATGAGTCATAGACTGTTTTGTTTAAATAATCTGTGCACCTGGCATACTGTGATGACTAAGCCTACAATGACAATAATGGTAAACAAACTGCTGGCATAATACAAATTACCAAGAGTAAATGCACAGTGAAAACAGAAGACAGACTGAATTTTGTTAAGCCATTTACTCAGAAGAGGTCCAGAAACCATCACAAGAATTTCTATGCTTTGAACTCTGTGTGGAAGGCAGGAGATAAAGGCATGCTAAAGATAAAACTGAAGAAGAACAATGGGGCAGAGGTGCTCATTAATAAGGTCACAGGCTGAGTAAAATGTTTGTTTGTTACCTTATGTGACCACCAAAAGAGACATTGTAGGTCAACTCTTGATTGATCTGTGGCCAACGACAAAGAAAAGATGGTTACTTAATTTTGAATTGTGATTTCTAATTGCCCTTTATTGCTCCAATATGTGGGTCCATCATCCCAGTATACATTAAAATAAATCAACCTAGCAAGCTAAAATTATTTGAGTTTGTGATGACCTTCTGGCATCAGCATATATTCCTTACATTTAACTTGTGACACTGAAGCTCTATTTATACTCTTTATTTTCTTGAAGAGCTTATTTCTGTCATAAACAGAATTAGCACCAAATAAGTAACTTATGAAGAAAAATAAAGAGTAGAAGAGTATAAAAATCCAGGGAAAGAGCAATAGGTGTATCCATTAACACTTTGAGTGTTGTTATTGATACCAATGAAGATCATACTGTCGTCATTTTCTTAAGAGTGAATTGGTGGGTTTGCTAATGAGACTGATTCACACTTTCAAGTGTCTTGTTTACCAGTTTAAGCAGAAAAGAAAAAGGTTAGAAGCCACACAGCAAAAAGTCTGTTTGTTTTGAGACATTGTCTAATAGTATTCACAAAGCAATTTTCATAAACACAACCATTTTTTGATGCTAGTAAAACCATTATTGGGGATACTTTAATATTCACCCTTCTTCTTTGTTACCACATTTTGCTTTCTGTATTAATGAGAAACAGAGTTTTGCCTTCATTGTATGTTTCTAGTAAATTGCCTATCTTTTTAGGATATCCACTTTATTGTTTTTTGTAGTGTTTGATAGCTGTATAGATCATATTTAACTGTTTGTTTTGTTACTTGTATAAACCATTACATTTGCTTCTCAATATATTCTACAGTGGAGGTGAATTCCAATTGTATTCTTAGTTGTGTTGTTCCCTTTCAATTTTATCTCACTGTGACTGCCACTTTGCCTTATGTTGACCCTTTCATATATAAAAAAATGTCTTTTCAGTGATAGTTATCTGATTTATTGTGAGTCTTGATTCTTTTCTATTGTTCTTCAGCTTTTAGATCCACATAAAGGTATTGAGGACACTTAATTATTCCTACATATCCTTAATTTTGATTTTGTTGTATTGGACAGGTCTCTGATGTTCAAATTGACAAAATTTGTTCTGGCATTATTTATCCTTTAGTTGAGATCACTGCATTCTCCTATCTGATGATATTATACTTCCTAAAGTGTAGTAATGTACTTACCTCTGTATTCTCTTGGCTCATTATTTTGACTAGTCTGCAGTTTCTTATATGTTGCTTCAAATGTTTTGTCTTTTATGTTTGTATTCAGTTCTGCTTGCTCGCTTCATTTGTGCAATAAGTCTGTATATTATAGAGGGTTGGTAAAATGAGTAGATAATGTGAATTCTGTGTATTCTAAGTTTTCAAGTACTGTGTTCATTGTTTGTTTTGTTCTTCTGTGTATATTCTCTGTTGTCTGTCTCATCACTCAGCTTATAAGTAGTTTAGAAGTGGGTGCTTGATTGAGGGCACCATTGTCACACTCCCTTTTTTATTTGAATGATTGGCATCTTTGACTGATATTGCATGTGAATGCTTATTTAGATTTTTTAAAAACATTTGTAATTGCTGCTATTTTGTTAGGAATTCCTCATTCTCTTAATAATCTCAATGAACTGCCTCTGTGTATAAGTCAGAAGCCATTTCAGAATCAGTACAGATTAATTTCTTTCAATTTCTATCACCATCTGACCACCACTTTATGTTTCTGGTGGTGGGAATATTGTAGTAACTGTTTATTTTTCTTCTGAAGCCTGCTTTAAGCTTAGGGAACAGGCAAATAATTGCGATGCTGTGGTGAAGCTGGTAGCAAGGGGCCAGTGGTGGGGAGTGTAGAACACTCCAAGGTATGAAGACAGCTTCACAAGGGAGGAACACAACACAATACTGACGTTTCGGCCGGAGGCCTTTTTCAGAGTACAAGGACAACGAAAACAAACGGTGAAACACAATTATCTATAATTACATGATCAGAAGAAGAGGATAGAAAAGAAAAAGTAGGATGATGAAAAAATGAAAAAAGAAGAGAGCTAAGATAAGAATATTGAAAGAATAGGAGAATATATGTATATATAAAATCACTTAGCTTAAACGACTGGTTAATCCGCCGGAACCAAACGAAAGAATGACTACAGGAAGGACATCCCGAGGCGGGAGAATGGAAACGAGGGTATGCCTGACCAGTGTTCATACACCAGAAGAGAGAACTAGAAACCCAAACACAAGCTAATGTCGTACAAGGAAAAGGGGTGGGAGAAGGAGAGGATATAAGGTAACAAGATATAACGGAGCCTAACAAGGGGGGGGGGATGAGAAGAAGGGAGAAGAGAAATGAAAAGGACTGAGAGAGTCCGGAATGGGGAATGTGAGGAGAGGTGGTGAAAGAATGAAGGAACGAAAGAAGTAGGGAACGGAGAAACTGAGGAGGATACTAGGAATATATATACAAAGAGGAGTATACACCAGAGGAGGACAGGTAAAAGATAGGATGAGAAGCGGAGGGAATACACAGAGATTAATACGCTGGCAGGAGTGCCTAGAGAGGAAAGGAAGTGGGGAAACTGGGATAGCGATGAGGAGGAGAAGGATAAAAAGGTAATACGCAGAAAGGAAAAAGGAGGGGGGGGGAGAGATGGAAGGGTACAGAAGGATACCTTGTGAAGACAAGGAGCAGATGAGCATAAATGTGAGATAAGAAGAGTAGGGGTGGGAGAAGGGTACAGAGGAAAAGGGGTCCTCAGAGGGACTGGGATACATTGATGCCACGAGGGGTGAGGCAACCCCAACGAGCGATCAGACGGTGCTCAAGAGTGAGACGACTGTGGTGATCATAAGAGCATGATACTAAGCCAGTGACCAAGACATCGGCTATACCATGATGGCCAACTGAGTTAAAGTGGGCAGCTACAGGAGTGCCAGCTTCTCGGGTGATGTCGTGTAAATGTTCTCGGCACCTATCGCCGATCCGACGACCAGATTGACCGATTTATGTTAACTTGCATCTTTTGCAGATGATGGCATAAATGATATTACGCGATGTGCAAGTGAATCCCTCTCTGATCTCGAAAGGACCATTAGGAAAGAGTACAGAATCCGTCTGAAGAACGTGGTCACAAGTTTTGCACACTCTGCGGTTGCAGCGAATAGTACCTCTATGGCTAGGGAGGGAAGCTGGAAGACGACCTCTAACAAGAAAGTTGTGGAGGTTACGGTCATGTCTAAAGGCCACCAGTGGTGGGTCGGGAAAGAGCAGACGAGTAGTAGGGTCAGATCGGAGAATAGGGAGGTAGCGATGAATCGTCCTAATCACAGCGTAGTGGTGAGGGTGATAGGTGAGGGCGAGTACTACTCTATCCAAGGGGGGATGAGTAGAAGGGGTAAGAGCAGATTGACGAGAAGTGTGGAGAACTCGGCGCGGGGCCGGGAGGAGAGCTGAATAGGGATAGAGGCGTTGGCGGAAGAAGTCAAGCATAAGGTGGGCATTGTGAAGGAAATCTTTATCGTCTGGCAAAGGCGACGAAGTCTGAGCAGCTGGGAATATGAAAGTAAGTTCTTACAAGAAGTAGGATGAGAGGAGTCGTAGCGGAGGAAACTGTGGGAATCAGTGGTCTTGTAGAAGACCGAGGTGAGATGAGAGGTGCCCAAAGAGACTGAGATATCTAGAAAAGATACGGAGGAGGTGGAGATGTGGTAGGTGATGCGGATAGAGGCGTGGAAATGACCAACATACTCGATGAAACAGGAGATCTCATCCTCTGGAAGGTCAGTCAGACCGATGCTTTAAGCTTCCTGAGATGTTATTAATTAAAAGAAATATATATAATTTCTTTAAAGGATATCATAAAACCAAACATTTAAAATGGTGTATCACTCTAATATAGGAAATTTAGTTGAATGAAGCTGCATAAATTAGAACTATTTTTCAGAAAATATTGACTTTCCATAGAAAGACCCCCTTACATCCACAAAATGGGATTTAAGCAGTGACATTATTTTTTAAAAAAATCCAATTGGCTTATTTGTTGTTTGGTTAAAAGTAACGTTTGAATGTCTTTATTTATATTAAAATTAGTTAATTTAGAACATTTGTCTGGTGCTGCATAGTATCTTGTTATTTATCTGCTTTCTTTTTGTAAGATAATATAACTATTCATTCTTCTTCAGCATCATTGAAGTAAAGTTAACTATATGGAAAATTATGTTCTCTTATTTGTATGCACATGTGTAACTAATCATAACAGGTCACAATCATCATTAAGATTAGTCATGAATAATGAGGTATATTGTCATGTTGATCACATGGTCATAGCTGATTATGGCTTCCTAGGTTAATAAATGTAATTTATTTTTGTCATTTAAGATTAGAAAGGCTTACTTGTCCTTTTTATTTTTTTTGAACTGTGATAAAACACTCCTAGTTGAATCAATTTCTGTGCTTCCCATTTCTTATGTTTTACAACTATCAATGTAAAGACATCATTTTTGACTCCATATTATCTAATTCATTAAGTTTAAATAAAGTTGCAATTGGGTAATGATATAAATGTAGCAGAATGAAGTAGAGACATTTCTTGAAGTAAATGATATCCAAGTTGTTAGTGCTTAACCATGTGTTTCCAAGGCATAATATCACTCTTTAGTAATTCTACCGCTTAAAAGAATAGACAGATGGATTAAATCAGCTAAGTTCACATACACTCTTTTTTATCAATTCATTTTCCAAAACTATAAGCTGTAATAGAGCTGTGGATTTAGTTTCCTATAACAATTCCTGTTATTCATGTGCGCTCTAGATCTTCCAAGAAAATACATATTGACCATTGTCTATAAAATGACATCTTCATTAATTAGCTGCTCACAGATTATATGATCACATATTTGTTCTTTGTTTAATACCACTTATTACAATAAAAACAAATTAGGTGCCTCTATCAGTATTTATACTTTGAAAGAAAGCTAGTGGAACCTAGTGACGGCTGGAGATATCTAGGATAGAAGCCAAGGAAGGCAGAGACGAAGGGTATGGTTACAATAACACCAACACAAATGGCTGACGAAAACTAAGCCAGTGTGGTGCATTGAAATGATCGAGACAAACATTTGTTGAAAGACATTCTTTTTTCTATTTTGTTTCCCCCAATTTGAAAACGCTGCATTTAAGCTGTTGATATGGGTGTGTTTCTAAATACGATTATAGAATATCATTTCAATGGGTCTAATCAGTGATAATCAGACTTCGATAGGAGGACTTCAATACACGTGCTTACGGTGCTATTTATTATATTATATTGTGTTGCTGTAATTCCATTTAGTTTTTTGTTGCAAAAATAATACGTAACACCAATCCTATCTTCGATTTCTGGTACCCACTCTGAAACTAGAGCTTGTTCATGCGGTACGTGGTATTGTTACCGACAGTATGATTTCCATGTAACAAACTCAATAGCCTTCTAGACCATGCTAGTTGCGACATATTTCTAATTCTAGTGTTTGTTTTAAAAAATATATACTTATTTCTGCTATTTACTACTTCATCAACAGTTGAGTGTGCTATCGAGAAGCGGGTCTTCAAAAATATTTCTCTTTCACTGACTGGCTGTGCGCATTATAATAACCGTTGTCAGCATTTTTTAGTCCACTTGCAGAGCAAGATAAGGGAAAGTTCAAAATCTGGTTGTGTTTATTTTGACGGATAAAAAGTTGATCAACTTCTTAACTGTCATTTCATGAAGGTGATATTGAAATGTCATTGGCAGCTTTCTCGTTGATCTTTGTAAAGGGGGACGAGAGGTGAGGAAATGCACATTTGTAATTTCTGTTAAGTTCTTCTGCTATTGTGAGGTATGCTATAGAGTCAATGAATACAAACCCTTCAGGCCCTTTTTGATAGCATAGGCCACAGGATATCTCCATCCTTCCATATTCTTGAAATTGTCACTATTTCATTACATACAGTCTGAGCATGTATTAGCCTTGATGATCTCTATTATTTCTCTTTTCCGCACATTCTTCGACCTTCCCTGTTTTCTCTTTTCCTCTGGTTTCTGTAACAGGGGCTGTCTTGCTACATCAGGTATTCTTAGTGTGTATCCAATCCATCTGCATTTTGTTTTCAAATTATTTTGCGGTATTGGCTGTTCTGTTATTTCAGGGATACATACATTTCTGATCTTGTCGTATCAGGCGTTCGTAATTTCTTCAGTTGTTTATAGATGTCAGTATCCTTAGCTTGGAATATTCAACTTCCGTGTCTTTGTAATATGACTGATTTGTTAATGTTTTTATTTAATAACCGTATCGTGGTGCTTTTAAATGTTGTAGCCTATATTTTGTTCGGCTTGGTGACATCTGCTATTGCCTTGTTTACTCACTGCTGATGTTTCTGTCCTCTCCTCCTCCCTTGTTGCTAGTGATACCCAAGGACGTAAAGTTGTCCATTTCCTCGATTGGCAGTCCTTCATTTTCTTTGGGTTATATAGCATGCATTGTTGTATTTCATTATCTTTGTTTTATCTGTATTCAACAGTAACCCGTAGTCCATTTTGCATTTTTAGATTGCCATTCACTTAGAATTTTTTTAGATTGCCATTAATATGGACTAGATATGAACATCAAAAAGACTAAAACTATGATCATAAACAAAGAAAATACTTAAAACTCACAAGTGAATATCAAAATTGAAGGAATAGACCTGGAGACAGTTCAGAACTACAACTACCTTGGACATACTATAACCAGTGATGGAAATGTACAACTGGAATAAACAAAAGAATAGGAATGGCAAAAAGTAATTTTAATGTCATGAAGAACATACTAACATCAAAGCAAATAACACCAGGGCTAAAACTAAGAATAGCAAAATGTTACATCTTCTCAATATTCCTATATGTTGCAGAAACATGGACATTAGACAAGAAAACAGAACAGAGAATTGAAGCCTTTGAAATGTGGATATATAGAAGAATAGGTAGAATTGGATGGAAGGAAAAGAAAACAAACGATTAAGTCTTAAAACAACTAGAAATGAAAAGAGAACTACTAAGCACAATTCAAATAAGACAAATGCGATTTTTGGGCCATGTTAAAAGACACAACAGCCTACTAAAAGTAATCCTGGAGGGAAAAATTCAAGGTAAAAGAGGCAGAGGCAGACCAAGACTAACATGGATGAGTAACATCAAAAGATGGACAAATCAGCCTATGACAACCTGCACCATCAAAGCAAGAGACAGAGCAGAATGGCGCTCCATGGTAGCCAACCTTCGTTGCGGAGACGGCGCTCGATGATGATGAGATTGCCATTGGTACCTGTGACCTGCTATTAATAACAATCAATTCGTCAACACACCAGTGCGCTAAATATCATATAACAGACCAACCAGAAAGACACCGGTGTAACAATTCAAACAATGAAAAGGCGAATATATTCGTTAAATGTAAAGGACATCTCAAACAGTACAAAACAGTATCAGATGCGTAAGAGAGCACCCATACCATATAACGACGGCACCTATCACCAGCTGTCCAGGTGCGTTTAAATTACCATTTTCCCGGCAGCGCACAGATTACTGAGACAAGTACCACAAGCACAAAATCGATGAAACAAATAATGCACGTGTGGCACTTGTCCCATAACCGCTGCACATCTGTTGTAGAACTATTCTCTTTCTCATCTCCACGCCTGCTACAGTTTCAGAAACTGTATTTTGCCATTGTCGTTGAAATATTTCTCCGTTTGATGCGTCTTTAGCCACATTTAAATGTGTTTGAGATTTGTTTCCAGCAGAAACGGTCCGTAACTAGTTTCTGTATATTTTTAGAACTTAACAGTCCCGAGATACTTATTTTAAGGTAATTAAACACTAGGATTGCTTCCAGGTTAAAGTTTATGTTCTCATGTTATAGTCGATGAGGCTGGAAATACAAATCTAAGTACACCAGATCTTAGTGACGTAGCATGGGGTGTCAGTTTCCTCTAACCTAATAAAATAGAAATATTGATTTATTATTACCATTTTCTTTTATTTCTTTTGGAAATTTTTCCATCGGGGAAACATCGTCACCTCACTCTTCGCCCCTGTCTGAGTTTCAGGGGTATAATATATATGTCTTTTTTTCCCCAATTTGATGGGGTGATAAAGTTCCTTTCAACTTGTATTTATGTACTGTGACAACACACATTAACTTCATTGTGGCATCAACCAAATATACACATTGCCTTATATTTTAAAATGGTAATCAAGTTAATATACGCATACCCCTGTTTCACTCTGAGTGTCTGTTTTTGTTACTTTGAGATTATCATCAATCTCTTCACACTTCCTATTTAGTAATGCCATGATTGCGTCTAAACATTTAGAGTTCGAACGTATTATTCTAATCAGTATACTTCAGTACAAATCTGAAAGATTGAAAGTACTAAAGCAGAGAAGCGAAGAGAGCCATGACTAATGTAAAGACAGATCTTGGAAAGGTTCTGGCAAAAGCAACATACAAAGAATTAGACAACAAAGTGAAAAGTTCGGCAAGAAGAGATACAAGAGCTTATATAGACAACTTGGCAGAGAAAGCAGAGACAGCTGCAATTACAGGAGACAGCAGAACTCTTTATACTGTACAAAAGATGCTGACAAACACCTATACATCCAGTGGAACACCAATTCTAGACAAATCTGGATTAATGCTAACAACAAGCGCAGACATAAAAGCCCGTTGGGCGGAACACTTCAAAGAAATTCTTAACCGTCCACTACCTCACAGTTTAATAGATTTTGAAGCTGAAACACCAGCAGCAGAATTAGATGTAAATTTAGATGACTTCACCTTGAGTGAAATAGAAACCACCTTAAAGCTAATGACCAATAACAAGGCTGCTGGAGAGGATAAGTTAACAGCTGAGATCCTCAAGGCAATTGATAGCCATAATTTAATACATCTCCAAAAAATGTTCAACATCATTTGGAAAACAGAGAAGACGCCTCATAAATGGAAAAAAGGAATCATTGTTAAGATCCCAAAAAAGGGCAATCTTAGAGATTGTAACAATTGGAGAGGCGTGACACTTTTGTCAGTTGCCTCAAAATTATTCTGTAAAATCATCCTAAATAGAATAAAGGATTCAATAGATACAGTAATGCGTGAAGAACAGGCTGGGTTTAGAAAAGGGAGAAGCTGTCTTGACCACATTTTCACTCTACGACTTATATTGGAGGAACACATTGAAAAGCAAAAACCTTTTGTACTTAACTTCATCGACTTCAAAAAAGCATTTGATAGTATTCATAGAGATTCTTTGTGGAAAATTCTGAAGCAATATGGCTTACCATCAAAAATCATAAATATTATCAAAGACATGTATGATGGTTACACATGTGCAGTTCGAACAGAGGAAGGACTGAGCGAATGTTTCCCAATAGAAACTGGGGTTAAACAAGGATGTATTTTATCGCCCTTGTTATTTGGAATTGTTATGGACTTCATAATGAAGAAATGCTGCACTGGTAATAAAGGCATCGAATGGATACAAGGAGACCATTTGGAGGACCTGGACTTTGCTGATGACATAGTTCTCATCAGCAATCAGATAAAAACGATGCAGGAAAACACAAATGAACTATCATCAATAGCCAGCAAAATTGGGCTTGAGGTCAATCATGAAAAGACTAAAGTCATGAAAAGTTTAATTCCAACAAGTGACAAAATATACATGAAAAACAAACCAGTAGAAGAGATCGATCACTTCATCTATCTTGGAAGTCACATTGATCGAGAAGGGGATACGAGCAAAGAAATTAGAATCAGACTGGCTAAAGCAGCAATGTCTTTCAGAAGCCTTGAAAAGTTGTGGAAATCAAAACTCATTAGCACAAACACAAAACTTAGGCTATTCAAATCAAATGTACTATCAACCCTTACGTATGCGTGTGAAAGCTGGAAAACAACAAGAGATATAGAAACAAAGTTGAACGCATTCGAAAATAAATGTCTAAGGAAAATACTTGGTATAGAATGGAACGAATTCAAAACAAACGAGGAAATTAGAGAAATCGCCAATCAACCACTAATATCTTCAGTAATAAAGAAAAGACGATGGTCATACGTTGGACATGTGATGAGAAGAGATAATAATCGAATAGCAAAGCAAGCCCTCATATGGGAAACAACAGGTAAAAGAAAAAGAGGAAGACCCAGGGAGACACTGAGAAGAACATTGATGAGAGAGGCAAGAGCAGCAGGAATCGGCTCCCTCAATGAGATAGAACTGCTTGCACAGAACAGAGACAGATGGCGAGATTTGATAAAATATCTTTAAAAGAAAACTGCTAGAACAAAAATTCATATAGGAGAAGGTGTATCTTGGTCTACGCCCTATGGGCCGGTTACGGCTCGAAAGGTCAATAGATAGATAGATAGATACTTCAGTACAATGTGTAACATATATCTTTCATCTATCTGTTTCCAGCTATCTCCGTTGAGTTGGTATTTCTATTGATTTACACATACCGATTATTATGAGAGCAGCATATATTGTAATGCTGTAAAATAATGTATTGTTGACTAAAAATAACCTGAACATGAGCTTAAGTACTGCCTACTGGTTCCGCTTTTGAAACATTGAATGATAATAGCATTCTCATACCAATCTTATACTACCAAAGCCAAACATGACCATTGTACGAAGCTTGCACAAGATCACAACCTGCGAAATGAGTTGCTTGAGAAATCTAACAACAGAACACAGATAGATCGACTGTGAGAACAAGTCGGGAGGACTGTTGATCCACTCCACGAAAATGAAACTCCTACTACGTGAAGCCAATTTAAAGGGAAGTGACCAAAAAGAACAAGAAAAACAATATCTACGGCCTTCAGATTATAGTATACATTCTCCCATGCTCCTGCGACGTTTCAAGGCAACAGCAGTTGAATACAGTAAGAAAGAGAAGATAAGCTGAAATGATTTATACATCAGCCTCAAGCACACATACTCGTAGTATAGTAAAAATCGTTTAGGGATTTGTAGCCCCGATTCTTTCTTTAAAAAAAAAAAAAAAAAATTTACTTGACATTATATATGTCGCGTGATGTTTGAAATATCTGACACGATACGAGATCGGTGAAGGTAGATTACCTGTGCGTGGAATCTTCTTTTTAACGTCAGGTCACGGTTGGGTAAGCACTAGAATGTGCTAGTACACTGTGGGATGGTAGTTGTGAATGTTGTCGCACTGGAGGACAATCCTGTTTACGTTAGAATAGGGATAGAACAAGTAAGAGAGAAAATGCTAATTGTAGTCGTATTTAAATGGCTGTCAAGTTTTTTTTCCTTACAGGCAAACAAATACTCCTTAGTCACCAGAGTTTGGTGTGTTGATCATGTGCTATGTTTGCAGAGACGCGTGCGATTCTTTTTCTTTTAAACAGACTTGGTGTTCACCAGAAAACCACCGTCGTAACTTCTTTGTACAATCATGAATCGCCACAACAATAGAAATAACGACAACAACGTTAAGGGCGATTCCAATGGAAAACCCTCGTTCGGTAGGGGACATCATGTGCTACAGGTGATACCCGATCGTCATCAAGCTACTGTAAGCAAACTAATTATAAAACAAACTCTAAAGATAGGTACTTGGAATGTGAAAACACTCATGCAGAAGGGTAAACTAGAAAACATCATACAAAAAATGAAAAGAATGGGTTTACAATTACTGGGACTTTGCGAAATGGGATACACCGGATCAGGATAGATGTACTCTGATAAACACAAAATAATCTATTCTGGAGGTACTGAACACCAAAGAGGAGTAGGTATCATCTTAGATGCAGAAAGAGCAAGAACAATGAAAGGCTTTCACCCAATATCTGACAGAATCCTTTTAGTGAAATTGAATGGAAAGCCAATAGACATAAATCTTATACAAGTTTATGCACAAACAGCAGACAGTCTAGAGGAAACAATTGATAAATTTTACGAGTTAAATGAAGTACTTTATAAATGCAAACCACATGAAAAGACCATAATTCTAGGGGAAGTAGGAAAGGAAAGAGTTGAGGAAGTAGTTGGTCATTATGGCTTAGGCGAGTGGAATGAAAGAGGTGAGAAACTTATTGACTGGACAAGAACACACAACATGATGATAGGAAACACCTGGTTTAAGCAACATCCAAGACGTCTGTGGACATGGAAAAACCCAGGGGACAACGCACTTAAATTGATTATATAATGATAAGCAGTAGATTTAGAAACAGTCTTGTGTGTGTGAAAACTAGAACAGGGGCAGATTGCAATAGTGATCATGTACCAGTTGTGGGAAAGCTTAGAGTAAAATTAAAAACAACAAAACGAGTCTCAGTTAACATCAAGTTAAATTTAGATTTACTAAAATCAGACAAGAAGCTGCAAGACAAATATAAAATCAGAATTCAGAACCGGTACAATGCAATAGAGAGATACAAAGCATTGATGAACAGTGGGAAATGCTAAAATAATAAATTTAGCAAACATCAAAAGAGTTCATACCACCAGTGAGGACAAATTCAAGAAAGAAATGGATGACAGATGACATTTTGCAGCTAATGGATACAAGAGGAAGAAATAAAGATGAGTATAAGAGATTAAATAAATTGTAGTAAAATGCAATGAAGCAAAAGAAGCATTGCTAAAAGAGAGATGCAAAGAGATTGAAATGCAACAAAAAGGAGATGCTAAAGCTATATACAAACCAATTGAGGAATTAACAGGAAGAAAAACGCATTCAAAAACTGGATGTCTAAGATCAAAGGCAGGAGAACTGTTGATTGATCAAGAAAACATAAGGGAACGATGGACAGAATACATTAAAGATCTTTATAATGATGAACGAACGGAAGTAAATATTAAGGATAATGGAGAAGGACCAGAAATACTAAGAGAAGAAGTGGAAGACGCCTTGCGCAATATGAAAGCAGGCAAAGCTCCTGGACCAGATAATATAACTAAAGAAGAGATTGAAGCCATGGGTGATTTTGGAATAGAAATGATAACAAAAATATTGAATGATATCTACAACAGCGGATATATACCAGACGACATGCTCAAATCAATATTCATAGCCCTACCAAAGAAATCGGGTGCGATTGAATGCGATGATCATCGCACAATAAGCCTTATGAGTCATATGACTAAGATATTACTAAGAATTATCATGCGAAGAGTACAAAACAAAATCAGTCCAGAAATTAGCGATGAACAGTGTAGTTTTGTTAGAGATAAAGGAACAAGCAATGCCATTAATATCATAATATCTTTAGTAGAAAGAGCTATAGAGGTGAAAACAGATCTATACCTATGTTTCATAGATTATACCAAGGCATTTGACAAAGTAAAGCACCAAGAAATAATCAAAATTTTAGAAAGCATAAACGTAGACAGCAAAGATCTAAGAATAATGAAGAACATGTACTGGCAACAAACAGCGGTCATAAGAACTGGAAGCCAATTGGGAATGTTTCAACAAATAAAACAGGGTGTTAGACAAGGTTGTGTGCTGTCACCAGATTTGTTTAATATTTATAGTGAGATTATTTTAAGATCCATGAGGGACATGCCTGGAATAACAATCGGAGGTCATAACATAAATAATCCAAGGTATGCTGATGATACAGTCTTAATCGCTAAGAGTGAAAATGAGTTACAAGAAATGTTGGACATTCTAGTGAAAGAAAACAAAAATAAAGGACTCAACTTAATAGCAAAAAGACAGAAGTAATGGTAACAACAAAGAATAAAACATCACCTCAGTGCAAAATAAAGACAAGTGGAACGATATTAAAACAGGTAAATTAATTTAAATATTTGGGAACTTTGTTAACCTCAGACGGAAGATGTACAAAAGAGGTGAGATGCAGAATGGCTCAGGAAAAAGCAGCTTTCCAAAAATGAGGAAGATACTATGCAATCCATTTTTGACATTAGAAACAAGAAAAAGAGTTCTTAAATGTTTCGTAGAGCCAGTCTTAACATATGGATGCGAATCATGGACAATAGAACAACAGTCAAGAAAATCACTGGAGTCTGTAGAAATGTGGTTTTACAGAAGAATGTTGAGAGTACCATGGAGTATCAGCTAAGAAGAGTAAGGAAGATGTTCTGAGAGAGGTCAAAGCAAAAAGAGAGCTAATTTCCAATATTAGGAAGAAACAATCATCTTTTTTTTGGCCATGTAATGAGAAGAGAACAACTGGAATATATTGTAACAACTGGAAGAATTGAGGGGCGAAGAGATATAGGGAAGCAAAGAGAAAAAGTAACAGACAGCTTAAGAGAATGTCTTGGCAGAAGGTCAACAACAGAAATGATAAATATCTGCCGAGATCGAAAGTTGTGGAGAGACATGATCACCTACGCCAGCAGGCTCGGTACTTGATGATGATAGTGTTCATCAAATTTGGTGACATTCTCAATATCACATTGCATTTCTTCAAGCCATCCCCATGTGCCTATTGCAGTTTTTACCTGGAATGTCGACTTTTGATGACGTACAGAACGCGTGGATGGTAATCTTTTACACAATTGTGTTAGCGTTAGCTACCCCTAGATGCCAGTGTCTCTAACGGGGTCCTGGCAACGATCATGGGAGAAAATAACAGTCACTGTCACCTGCCACGCGTATTGTAAGAGGCGACGACTATGAAGGAAGCTGTGAAGCTCTTCGCCGATGGTAAGAAGTTCTTTCATCTAAGCCGAAGCCATCTTCAGTGCTTTCGCTTATGTATGTAGGGCATGCTTCATACTAGAAACGTGCTGAAGAGGGGATCTGAGTAGTGTAGATTTCTCCGTTGTCCAGTCAAGATGGTATATGGACTACACTAAACTTCCCCCAGAATTTTGGCCTCTCTTTTGGACATAGGATTAATTCGTCTGCAACATAAAGCCCATCTTTGTTGCGACATTGGTTTTGTTTGTTGATTGATTGTTCGTGAGTTTCTCCTATGTGAGATAACATTTTTCATTTCTTCCAAATAAAAACAATTGCTGCAGGTAGGCGCTTCTACCTATCAACTTCCCTTGGATTTGGGGACTGGTTGGTCTAGAGATAGAGAGTTGTGTGTTCAAATCCCGGCTGCACCAGTTGGGATTTTTAATTTATGATTTCTTTCTGCGGCAACACCGCTTGTCTAAGCAGCGAGGCCCGACTTGAAACGTCAATTACTCATGGACGGAACAAAAATATGTGTACCTCCGAAGACGGAGTTATCTGCCTGTGCGGCGAGGGACCCCTGTGCACACGGCTGCCAGGGAAAAACTGATTAACGCGCAAAATTCAGTTTCTGGTCTCTAGAAACGTCGTCAGGTGGCGAACGCTTAAAAAAAAAAAATTCCCCTTGGGACGCGGTGTTGAGCAAACACTTTCCAAGCAATTATGTTTGTTGTTATTCTCTTGAGATTACTTTTGTTTTCAATCTTAGTCATTATTTTCCTATTTACGTCTTCTTATTGGAGTATACGAGCCATTTCAATTTGCTTTAAAACAGTGTTTCCATTGTATAATGCGCTAAATGTCGAAGTTGTTACTTTGGCCATCGTGAAGTGGAGCATCAAGGTCACGGTCTTCTCTGTTATATTGAGCCAATCTTTACATACGAGCTCAAGAAGTAACAATTACCAAATAAAATTGGTAACGAATTCAGAATGGTCTTTATAGAAGGTTAGTTTACCATTAACTTCTAGTTACGTTAAGGGTTGTATGCTGTCAATGGATAGAATTAACATAAATCGTGGTACACAATATGAATAATAATTTAAAAAAAAAACTTGTTTTTTCCCATTGCCTTAGGAAGTTTTGAACTTGTTGTGACAAGGGAAAACAGTTCCGGCAATAAGATACCGCCCTACACAAGCTAAAAAGTAGGCGCAAAATGGTTGTTGACGGGGCAGGATTGTTAAGCTAATATACCGATGTGGAAGGCGAGTACGTCGAGCCTTTCGGCTCAGTTTTCACCGTTTACTAGCGACACAACCCATCCACGACTATGGGGAACCAGAGTGGCTTTCAGCACAACGTTCATGATCCTTTCCGGTCTAGATGTGTAGCAAAGATAGATCGTTAATGAAGATAAAGATAATGGACAGACCCAAGATAACATCTTTTGAAGTGAGAGTTGTTAGTGACTCATAGTGGACGGTTTACGTCAGGATTAGGCTGATTAAGACTCAACTACGCCATCCACGCGGTGATCCTTAGTAACAGACAACCGAACGCAGCCAGGCGGATAAGGAAGATGGCCGTACTGGAAATGTTTTGAGACAAAGCTCAAATGTTGCAGCTTGTTGTAAACCACACACAACTCAAACGTCCACGCCAATATAACATCCTGGGGGGGGGGGGGGGGGGGGCGATGTCCAGGAATATGAATCGAGCAGCGCAGAGGATACTGGTGGGCGGAGACACAAACAAACAGACAGTGTCACGAAAGTAAGTAGCTCGAAGCGTATAATGATATTAATGTGCAGCTTAAATGAGAAATGCAAATAACAGAATTAACGCAGCTTGCTGTAAGATAATATGCCCTGCTGCTGATGGCTTGTGCATGATTGCTGGATGATTCAGACACAGATGCAGCGAAATGGCTTCACACCATTCTATATTTGTAGCTAGCAAATTTAGTGTGGCTAAATAGTTGCTCGTCTCAGACCTATAATATTAGCCATTTCTCAGAATTGTTGTTTTAAGGTTTCTCAGGAAAGCCCTTTCCGTAACATCCTTGTGGTTGATAATAAGCTAGGCTAGCGACGTAGCGTCATTTTAAATTTAGGGGATTTTGACACTTCCATCGGGGCTTTCTTACCATTAGCTCCTCCATAGTTTGGCTACTGTATACATGTTTCGTGCAATGTGACACTTACCTCTTTGATGTGATAAATTACTGTCGTTTTGGAATGCAGTGCCACATCTTCAAATCACTTCTTATGAGAGATAGCGGTTCATTGCTCTCCCCCATAGATCTATCTATATTTCGTTCGCCTGGAGTATTATCTATATCAGCAGTGTCGTTATTTATAAATATATTTATTTCTTGTAGGTGCACATAAGTTTTCCTTGTAGTGTTACATATATAGGCAAATTGATTTTTCTCAGTGTACTATATTCAATGCCTGTCTGCATCTACATGTGACTGGGGTGCTCATCTTGAATTGTGTATACATGTGGCTATAGAGTCGACTGTGTCCGGTTCTGAGGCTTCTCACGATAACTTGTTCTTATCTATTCATATTATAATAGGCATTTTGATTTGGAGTTTGTGGTCTTCTGAATCATTTCATTATCTGTTTCTTCTGATGTGGGCCTGCATCACCTTCCTTTGCTGGCTGGTCTGCGTTCTCGTTTCCTGGTATTCCACAGTTAGATTGGATTCACTGCAAGGTGGTCCTGTGATGGTTGCAGAGTCCAGTTAATATGGTCTGATGATTTTACTATCTGGAATGCTGGTCATGTACCTGTAAGAAACACTAAAGACTGTTACTGTCGGGAATGATGATCTTGTACCTATAAGAAACAGTAAAGACTATGGGCAAAGATTGCTGTTGAGCAATTGTTCTATTGTCATCTTTATTGCTATAAAAGTAAAGTACCCCCGTCACACCAAGTGGCGTATGGGGATACATAGGTGTTAGTGACCCTATATTTTACAGACCTTCAGCACATGATTTTTGGGGTAATGTGGTCGGTATTACGCCCGTGCTGCTTTACTTTCCCAGAAAAAAATCCGGTACCCATTTAAGGCTGGGTGAACCCGGAAGCCGTCGATTGGGATCGAACCCTACCCTACCCCATGTCCTTTGTAGCCCAGTTCACTAACCACTGAGCTATCGCTGCTCCATTCCATTCACATGCTTAGTGTTATTTATGTACTCTGTGTTTGCTCCTGCTCCCCCATTCTTTACTGCATTCTCTGCTAACCCATCTGTTTATACACTGACTCAGAGATCTTGCGGCCTCTTCTCCATCCAAGAAACTGAGTCATTGTTTTATGCTGTGCAACAGCTGTTCCTCCATGTCAAATATTCCTTTCACTTCTGTCCCTATTTATATCGGCAATGCGAACTCTTATGTCCAGGGGGTCTGTTCTAGTATTGGCTGTAAGGGGCTGACAACACTTGGTACGCCTGCGATTATCTACAAATTCGTTTGGCTTGGTGGATAAATCAACTTCATTAAAACCGTATTAATGCAAGATTTTGGACGCGGTTATTCATTGGGTGTCCCAACATGTATATAACTTTTCTGCCTATCTACTTTTGATTTTTCTGCATTCTCTCAGTATCGATTCAAAAAGCTTGTCCTCCTACGACTTCTCTAATCAGTCCGCAATTATCTCCCTGCTTTATTTAATGAGAATGCTTTTGTATTCCAGCACACCATTTTTCTGTGTAATTATTGATTCGTTTTAAGACAGCAGGACCAGCTTAGTAAATTACAATACACCCGTATTTGCCACTGATTTGTTTGCGACAACGAACGCTTTCCATTTTGTTGCTGTTACACTTTGTTCTTGCAATATTATTTCTGTGGAACTCCCATCTAATTGTGTGTCTATTTAATGTCGTTGTTGATTTCTTATAATATTTATGAAAACACCATGTCAAGATTAAAAAAAGACTGCCTTCCTACGAGCTTGTTGATTCAGTATCGTACAAGCAATGTGGCTTCTGTACTCGCGCTTATGTTTCCACGGATTGGTCGCTGCCTTGTATGATATCAGCAGTTTTGTACTGTTCCCTGGCTGACATTCTTCACGGTATGAGTCACGACGGAATAGCCAGTTTAGCAGGGCGGTCGGCCGTACTTGAATGTCGAGAAGACTGGATTCGACAGCAGAGAGACGAGCCCACAAGCTAGCTATGTACGACGACGATCTCAGTCGTTTAGAACAAAACGTTTACGCTGTGTCGGTATCGATTAGTGTCATTCTGTTGTCTTTACAGCTCTTCTATTTCATATACAGTTTTTTGTTATGGTGCTCTGTATTTCTCAAGCCTCATTAAAGCACAAGGTCTGCTAACAGCTGGTGTCTGATAATTAGTATAGTCTAATAGCGATGTGACGATTGAATAAAATATCTAGTATATATATACTCACAGTTAATGGATCGCTGCTTTTTTTTATTTGAAAAGAATTATTTTTTGTTGGCCTGTTTTGTTGTATGAAATGATGATGCTACTACGTCTAAGTGTTTGCTTGTCTCGTGGTATCCATGCAATTTAATAAAAACCAAGAACTGCCCGACAACTGCAATCAAATTGATTCACTGGTTCTAGGCATACTCTGGGGTAGTATGAACCATGACACCATCATCTTTCATGCCAAGAAGTTGGCTTAGGTAGGAAGGCGAACAGTGAAGGCAGAGATGAATAATGTGGCCCAGACTTAGGGTGTCCCAGAAGAAACAACTTGCGTTATGTAAAGTGTATGAATTATGTTATCCTACAAGACGTCACACACGTATCGGCCATTACGCTGTGCCTGGCTAATGAGAAGAATCACTGTCAACACTTCTGACATACACATCGTATGTAGCTAACATAAACTGTAACTTAGAATAGCTTGTGCTACAGCTACACTCATAATTCATTGGTGACAGTTGACACTACACACACACACACACATTGGTTATATTCAAATTGCTCCAATACCCCTCTCAGCACAAACTCACTGCACGTTGTTTTCTTCACCCATACCACTCCTTTCACCCCAAATGGGACTGTCCTTAAATTCTAAAGTAAGTATATGTTTCCTGATCAAGTGTCGTGTGTTTATGCGCATCAACTTAAAAAAAAATGTTGATGTAAGCAAAGTATGCTTTCAACCATGCAAGACCGACATACTTAACCTACATCGTTTCTCCCATGTTTAAGAAAATTGAATGCAGCCCTAAATCGTCCGTATAGCCTCTGCAGTATTAAAATGCATATTGGTAATCCATTATCCAATTTTTCGTTTCAGATCGCGAGGACCAGTCTATTCTTTGCACGTAAGTATAGCTTTGCCTTTGAGCTGAATGTTTTTCATTTTTACTTATACAGATACGGAAACAGATGTTGTTTGTTGCTTTTTAATTTGCACTCCTGTTTATTTAATGTCCCCACATATCAGGCAGTATTGACACATTTTTTTTTCGTTACTACTTCGCTTCTCATATGTCTTAATTCTCTCTCTCACTCACACTCCCATACTCACTCACACTCCCTGTATCTATGTACATGTGTATGAATGTATGTATGACAATACGACTTTGTTACTTATATTTAATATATACATCTTCCGATATATATGACTTGTTGCACTCTGGTGTCTGTATGTTCTTTGACCTTTGCCCTCATGGAAACCTGTTTGTATTGTTCACACATTTCTTCACATTAACATGCTTCTTTAATGTTCTTTCTAGTGATCTTGCTTATTTATTGATCCTGGCTTGCTGTTTGATTGTGAGATCTTTTCTTACGTTGGTAGACTATTTGGCACCTAACACAGTTGTTTTTCATGGCGTCTCTACATTTCAGGCTAATTTTTGTTTTTTGTTACGTGTTGTAATGGATATTAGCTTATTTTGGTTTCTAGGTATTGTG